>JAOBRC010886447.1:2795-16736 GCA_027575255.1 Scolionema suvaense | reverse complement strand
CCATTTTATCTTGATGGGCCACATGCTTGTAATAATCCAGCAAAGCTGAAATCTACAATAAAAGAAGCACAACACAGAAGGAAATAATGTGGTCAGATTCTTCTGGTATACAAGTGCACGACTGAATTGATGAAGAAAACATACAATTTGCACCATGGCAGGCCTTGACATAACTTTTCATGAATGCCTGACAAAAACCCCTCCTAACGTTTTGGATTAAATTCATTCACAGTGGACCACCTGACAGGACAAAGTAGCTTAATGACTAAGTTTTCTACTAGCTTCAGCTTACTGCAAAAGGCCGTGGCTGGTAGCTATCAACATAAACAATAGTCCACCCTTCGCAGTCCTTAAAAACCCTCCAAAGCACTAAGAGTGCATTTTTAACAAGTAAGTGCACGCTGGCTTAACCTTGTAGCTTGGCGATGCCACATTGCTCTGGTGCCATTTACCGCCACAAAAACATGTATGTCCTAAACTGTTGGAGGTTGTAATATCTATATTGCCTTGATAAACCACGCATATGATCAATAAAAATCGCTTTTATAGCGAGAAAGGCTACCACCCATCAAAAAGTGCACCAAGACAATTCTTCAGTAGAGGGTAAACTAAACCATGAGATGGAGGGTGCAGAACATTATGGCACGCAGACAGATACCCAACAACACCTCTAAAAAAACGCTTTCTCATTTACGCTTTCTAGCAGACACTAAACTATCAATACATGCACATTTCAGCAAACAACTGCAATGCTATCTCTCATTGACGAAGGCTTACTACTCTTTCACAGAATGCTTTTCATATCAGCTCAATCTTCGACTGTTATTATGCATCAATAAACAAGCAACACAATGTTTCCGCGTTGCACATCATGCACTTCTATGTTCATGCAAGCCTACAGATGATAAAATGTTGTAGGAAGCACGGGAATGGTAACTGTTAAGCCTGTGTACAGAGAACCCTTTTCAATTTTAAAATCTATGAAAACAAATCAAAAATTTTAAATTCCCGTCATTTTGAAGCGCAGGTCAGAAAGTTGCCCGACATTTGGATAGAACTGCCTGACGTATATTGAAGCCTGCATGAGATCCTGTTAAGGGAAGAAGTGAACACAGCCAATATAATGTAACTGCTATGTGAAATCAGAGAAAGATATTTACTGAATGACAAAACGATTTTGACTTCTGTTCTTGCCTCTCAATAGTTACTTGGTTATTCCTGACTTGCTTTGATAGCTTCAGATTTGTGATTGGAAAGTTTTGGCCAGAAATATCATTGTTTAAAATGTAAGAAAGCTTTTTGTCAAATAAAGCCTTATTTATTCACACCTGGATAATCAAGTAAAGAAAACAGTTTGATCAAGTTTTACATCTTTGCTCGGTACATGCCTTTTTTAATAAGCTGCAAAATTTTGTATGAACCTCGATGTTGCCTCAAAGGTTGAAAAATAGCTCTGAAACAACTGTAAGTGTAAGTGAAAAAGACCGAAAAAGATGGAGTTATCGTGCATTTACCTTTTTAGAACTGTCCAACTCAGGCTCAGGCCATCCTCCACTCGCTGAAGAAAGAAATCCAATAATACAGAGTAAGCCATACACTGAATCAGCAAAAAAAAAGATACGGCCAAAAGTACACAGTCACATAGAACGTTCCCTGAATAGAAATGAAGAATGGAAAAGCTTGTGTTCTTCTGTGAATACTCAGTATCAATGTCCATCTTGCAACTAATTATGCATGTTTTGTTGGGAAAATATGTACAACTAAATTATTCCAAACATGTACTTTTTCGCTCCATCGCAAAGTGCTAACGATCTGCTAGAAGAAATAAGTAAGGCCATATTTTCTGGAAATCGAACACATGAACAGCAGTCTTATCAATGAGAGGCGAGCGATCGCTCATGCACGCCTCAGCACTCGCCTGCCTTACTCTAGGAGAGCGATGGATCGCTCGCCTGACATGCTGTACAGAGCACCTCATCACACTGCCATTTTAGAAGAAAAAGTATTAGTCGTTCTACAAATAGTGCTCCGGATGAGGAAAAAGCTGAAAAAGCTTATTTATCTGACTGACAAGATGAAATTAACAGGTTACCAAAGGTTATCCATGGATCCCTGGTTGAAAAATTATGAGGTGTAAAAGAACACTTATTTGTACTGCTCCGATCACTCGCCACTGCTCCCCCGGAGCTCTTGAGGGGAGCGAAATGCCATTCATGCGGCTTTTTACTCAGTGATAAGACTGAACAGCCCTTCTATGCCCAGGTATATCACTAGAAAGATGACATTCAAACAATGAATGGCACCTGGTCTGGGCCATTGAGAAAGCATCTCCAGCCTCCTAAAAGACACCAGTCAAGTCCTCAGACACCATCCAACCAACACATACCAGGCCAAAGCAGACAACGAACCAGTCACTGAAAATCACATTACTATTGCCCCAAGTAGCCCACAACACAGAGCCCAGAGTTGCTACAAGAACAGAGAAAGGGGATGTCAGAAGTCATGAGACAACCTAAAAGTAAGTAAGCAATCACCCAAAAGGGACGAATGTGACAGTGCATTCTCAGAATACTCTAAAATGCAAGACTCAACAATGATGACTAAGTAACATATCAGAACCTACGAACTTGCAGATCTACACCATGGAGTTTAACTCACAACAGTGTCCTCTTCACAAGGAGGTACTACTCGAGACCAATGGCTACTTCCTGTGACAGGAACATAACAAACAACACTTCAGAATTTCATCAGTCCATAACACATACCAGGATTTCACGCCTAAACAGAATATCCCACAAGCAGATGCTTCAGCATGTAAGGTTAGTGCAAGTGGAATTAGCCTACTACCACCAGTTGCAAAGTATTGTTTAGTGGGCAAGAGACCTTGACCCACCAGACAAACAAAAGAAAAACAAAACAAATGAAAGTCCGAGGATTGACATCTCTGCATTGAGAAATTCTAAATAGACACAGAACACAACCGGTCAAAATGATATTTTTCCCACTGATAGATCTTGCAAAATCATGAATACTGGTTTTTATTTGACCCAAAAATCTTCAGTGGTTCTTCCGCAATGTCACTTTAAAAGTTTGATATTTTTCACTGTTCCTATGATTCTCAATTTTGCTCATCAGTGACGTCATATAGGACCATGGCTAAGGGTCATGGTGTTCCTTAGTAACTTAGTTCCTTTTAACGCTATGAGCAACATACTACAACCCTCTTTGAGACTAAGCAAAATATACATCACCTCAATAAAATGAGTAGCTATTTAGCAAGTAAGATGGGATAATTCCACATGGTCTGACCCTGCGTCATGCATAATTCAGAAGCAAAATGGTAGCAAGCCAAAGTTCCCTATAACTTTGAAAGCAGACATCTCTGGAACTACAACAGCTTTTTTCATGAAATAAAAAGCTTCTTTCATGTTTTTGAAGGCTCTATTACCACGCCAAAAATCATTTTAGACCGATATATTGCCTTCAGTGGTTCTTCTTCAATGTTGCTTCAAACTTTGATATTTTTAACTCTTCCTGTGCTTCTCAATTCAGCTCATCAGTGACGTCATCTAAGATCCTTTCTAAGGTTAATGGCTTTCCTCAGTAACTCAACATTTCAAGGTTTTGTGTAAACCTGAAGAGCAACATATTGCACCTCTATTTCAAATAAAACAAAATTAAGATTTACAGATGATTGCAATGAAGAGCAATTTGGCAAGTAAGATGGGATAATTCCACTTGGTTTGACCATGCGTCATGCATAGTTAGCATTCAGAACAAAAATGGTAGCAAGTCAAAATTCTCCTTGACTTTGAAAGCAGACATCTCTGAATCTACGACAGCTTTTTTCATGAAATAAAAACCTTCTGTCATGTTTTTGAAGCCTCTAATATCATACCAAAAATGATTTTAGACCGGTATATAGCTTTAATGCAGAGATGTTAATCTTCGGAGTTTCATTTGTTTTGAGCAAGAGACAGTAGCATTGTTCCTAGAATATCAAGCATGCTTCAAATGAATTCAAATACTTTTTTTTTTACCTCTTCATAACACTTCTACCATTGCAATGGAACTGCCTATATTGTCAGTTCTAACTCTCAGATTGGCAGTAAAGTGACCCCTGTTGATAGAGCCACCGTGATTGGCAGTCTTGTCATCAAGTGAAAAGACATTTTGACAGTTACCAAGAAAAGGGATGGAGAGTGAATCAGCAGGAATATCAATGGAAGAGATATCCTTCCGAACTGATCCCTTGTCAGGATAAATAGCTTGAGTTGTATAATCAAATATTGACAACATGCCACAATAGGCCCATATGCTGAAGTTTTGATAAAGCAACTCAAGAACTGCCAAGTACTTGCCTAAGGTGCAGCAAAAGATTGATTGACTAATGGAGGGAATGATTCATGACTACTTTGAGTAATACAACAGTTAAAAATGAAATTGACATAGCTGAGAGTCCTTTTAAATTCAGGAATGTGGTCTCCGTATCATGTAAAAAGCTGCATTTGTTCACCAAATACAGGCCTCTAACATTGCTTCTACCGTGAGACAGTAATTATGGATGCTGTGGGTTATGACCAGCGAGATTATTGAATTTTTCAGAGAACGTGGTACTTGATCTAAGGACAAGTGGACATACTTCATTATACAACTTTTGCCAGACCGTTGATATGTTCAACATACCAGCGCAAGAATTTTTTTAACTGGTTAGTAACTACGGCTAGCAGTACCCCTCATTTTCTCATGGCACGGCTGTATACTTAACGCTATTAGCACTTGGGTAAATTACCCCCCACCCCTCACAAACTTTTTATTATTTCCTGAACGACAAGAGCTTAAGAGCTGAAACGTGGTGACTTTTCACATGATTTCAAAGGCAATAAGATGAAATAAGAATCATTTTGAAATTTTTTGATCTGATTTGCAGACTTCAGCAAAATTTAAACTTTTTAGCAGACTCTTAGACCATTTTCTAAAACTGCACATGTTCCCGCACCTTCGTCCCAAATTTCACGCCTTCACCATACTTCGCAGTGACGATCGTTTGTCCAAGGGCCCAGTGCAAATAGGGTTAAAATAAGTCTTTTTCCCTCAATCACCAGCACCAAACAATTTGAATCTTAGCACGCTTTGCAGAGAATAACACTTCAGAGTGCTAATGCCTGGAACATTCCATACTCTGTCAATTTTCTTGTGCAGGATCATGGACCATTGGCAACAGACCAATAATACTGATGCGGCTGCAATGTTACGTACACTAATGGTGACAAAGATGCAAAACTTTTGGCGGTACCACGTGGGGGTATTACCACTGGAGTCTTCTGGCAGCTACAAGAATCACAACTTGATGGACCAGAGTTAACTTCGTTAAAGATAGGAACAGGTTCAAACCTCCCACTCGAATATCTCTAGTCACAAGCTATCCAAATTTCAAAGCGACTTTCATAGAAACAAATCCGATGGTTTTCAGGGCCTTCCGAGCCACTTTACCAGTAAAGCCAAGACGTAATAGGCATGACTTGATAGAGCTCGCTCAGAGGCTGCGTGTACCAACTTCCACAGCAAAGAAGTCAACAAACGAACAGTTACTGCAAGTTTGTGTGCAGGGAATGTAATATTTGTAAGTCTTCGACGAGCTCCCGAACTCCAAGTCCACTCTGCAAGGGCATGTTATCTCAATAATAGCAACAGAAGAGAAACTCCTTGACTGCATAAGTATACCTGGACAAAGGTAAAAAGACACTAATGACAAGTTTGAGGTTTAGGTTGACAAACAACTTCCATTCCAAAGCATAGAGCAGGAGGCTGTCAGGTTTGCACTTGGTTGACCAGGATACTTTCATGCAAGTTCTTAACTGGTTCACAATTTTGGCTATCTATAATTTAGTTGTGAACTTATTTTCTCCAAAAATGTAAGATTTTGGACTTTGCCACAACACACCTTGTAAGACATCAGTTGAAGCCCAGATTTGATCTGAACTTGAATGAAAATGAGTTTAGAAATTATTAACCTTGGTTTTTGAGCATAATGAACCATATTTCCTGCTAAAAAAATGTTAAAAAGTGAGGAAAAATTGGAATATCAAGGTCACCATTCAAACAGCTTTGAACAGTCCTTTTTCGTGTGATAGTACTCGAAATAAGGCGCAACACAAGGGACCACATCACATTTCTTGCACTAATATCTAAGTATCACTTCTTATTTTGTTCTTTGAGCATACAGCACATCTTCTGCAAGAACGGTCCTGCCGTGTCTGGCCATTTGGTGGTGTAATGCTGGTGAAAGGGCATAGAGATCGGTGGAGAAACTTTGCAGTAACAGAACAACCTCGTGTTTTCACAATCTCAGAAGTCCCCTATAGCTCAAACATACTTTATTGCATGAAAATTTCGCGGCATGAAAATTTCACGGTTTCTCGGTCGAGTTAAAAAAACCGTGAAATTGAAATGCCCCGAAAAATGCATTTCCTGCTCAACCACGAAATTAAAATGCCGCGAAAAATTGTATTTGGGGAGCCGCGAAGTTTAAATGCACCAAAACTCCGGGTTTTAAACCGTAAAACGTTTTCTTTGTTTATGTTTAGTCAAAAACGAGTAAAAAATACATCTTTTAGAACAAACAAGCTATTTCCGTTTTCATTTTTTACTTAGACGGCGAAATCAAAAGGCGGCGAAGTTCGTATTTTTGCCAAAACCGCGAAATTGAAATGCCGCTAAATACGCAATTTCGCCTGAACTGCGAAATTAAAATGCCGCGAAATGCAATTTTGACCGAAAAAATACGAAATTAAAATGACCGCGAAATTTTAATGCCGCGCAATTTTCATGCAATAAAGTACTTTCAATAAGATTTTCCCAGAACTACAACTGTGTAACAGTTCAGCTTATTTTCGAAGTGATGACATTGAACACCAGGTCTTCAAGTAGCTGTCGGTCATCAGTCAATGACCGATAGATTTCAACTGGTGACCGACTGCCTTTGATCGGTCATTTTGACCGACAAATTTCTGAAATCCAATTATGCAGAATTCTCGGTTATCAATTTGGCAAACTTGCTTGCTAACTGTAGGAGGTGAGAATAGGCAAGAACTTACAATCTGCTCCTATCTATTCCTAAATCAGCATATTGCACAAAACCATAAAGGCCAAAAACAAGATTAAATTCATCCCTGCTCGGACTCGTAAACTCCGAATGAAAAAAGCTGACTGCTCATGCTCACAAGTAAGCACAGGGTTCCAAGAGCATCAGCTATGGACTGCTCTATTCATGCACGGCTGCAACGAATGTCAGATGTTAAAAGAGGGAGGGACGATGTTTTCTCTCAGGATTGTAATAATTAAGTTTCATTTTTTTTACTTATAATGGAATTTGCAAAAACCTTACCTCCGTAACTGAATCACCAAGCCTGTATTTATTTATGCTACGATGGCAATGATTATGTCTGTCATATATTAACCATATGAAACAGGCTTTCAATACATCCTTGATTTCAAAAATATGACCATGCAACTTCATGTATCTTTCTATCTTGCCTATAGCCAGCATTGGCAAATGATGAATCTGGAGAAAATTTTTTGTTCTTTCTTCTGGCCCCTCACTGTTTTTTGGATGGGTGAAGCAGTGACCGATGGGGAAAAATTATTACCGACAACTTTAGCGGTACCGTCGGTCCGTAGCACAAAAATTATTTGGAGGTCTGGAACACTGAGATATACAACAAGTAATGAAATATTTCTTTGATCATGTCTTTACACATTTCCATTCCACCATACAAATGCGAGCATTTGATTGCTACGGTCGACACCACCCATACTGTTGTTGTAAATGTGGACTATTTTAGGTATACCTTTTGGATGATTCCTATCTTTTCAGCTCTAGTAACAATTACACGACTATCATATACACAAGCCAACATCATAAGAACATCTTTCTTATCTTGCCAGTGTGTATGCAGCCAGTGTGTATGCAGTCACTGTATGCAGTTCGTAGCCAAGAGCTTGCTCCAATACTTTCATCTTGCTGTTTGAGATGTCTGTGGTAAATGTTTACGGTCTTTTCTAGGCTTACCGACACAGTCTGTGCGACATTGTAGTGATACCTGCATTATTTCCATAGACTTGTACCACTTGTTGATAAATAATCAATAACCAGCATCGAGAAGACCATCCATCAGTGATAGAACTAACTTAGTTGCTACATAGTGATACTGCCCAAAAGTTTCATTCAAAATTTCTGTCAGGTCTTTTCCAGTGAACAAGAAGCTTTTCCATACATACCCAGTAGACGCATCAAATAAAAGGAAAGATTTTGAAGATTCCCTTTGATAGTGATAGCGATTCGCTAATACTTGCATCACAATATGGAATGTTCAGAGAGGTAATTGTGAATAGGTGCTGTTTTAATCCATGAAATGCAAAAAATTTTTCATCTGAAGGAAATGGTTTCATGATAAAATCTTCTTTACCCCAGCTGTGCTGAAGATTTCGTGCTCGGTGTCGTAATGAGCATAATACATTGGTTTCCATACTACTCCAGGGTATAAAACAACGCAAATGTAAGCTCTGATTTCTGTCACCGTAACAGGCTTCCAGTTATTCCATCTACATCTTTTTTTGACTTTGTGCGATGACAAAACTTGTCAAGCATACAGGTTTGCTTGCGAAACAATGTGCTTAACAAGTTCATTGGTAAAGAACGACTCAAACAAACATAACAGATCAGCATGCTGCACCTCTTGGCTTACTTCAAGAGTCCCAGTACATATTTGCGTAGAAAAAAAAGTTATTTAGAAGGTTCCCCCATCCAAAAACTTCATCATTGGGTGGCAGAATAGCCTGCTGCAGTTCCATACTACCATTATCATCAGTCACCATTTCTACAAATCATTTTCACCTTGAGCAATGTCCTCTTCAACTCCTGCTTGAACAACATTATAAGTTATTATTTCCTACTCCATCTTGCATTCTAATTTGCTACCAGAGTCAGAAAAGTAGGAAAAACCGTCTTCAGAGTCATATTGAAGTACAAAGCCAGCACTAGTGTAAACTCTCTCTCTTTGTGAGGCTCACGATTGGTAGCTCTCTGCATGTTTGTTTGCCAGACTGAGCTGTCTGGCACGAAGACAATCATCTAAAACCAACTGGTAGAACACAGACCACGACTTTCAGGTGCAGCTGGCAGTGTTTTCATGCCAATCTGGAGGCTGTTTCATGGCTAAATTGCAGCCTTTTGAGTTTCCAGTGCAGTAACGTTTTTTTCTGCCAAATGCACATTACGGCCAGAGGGTGCTGACTGACGCATCTGTGAAACGCAGTTGAGGGGTCAAAGAATAGCAGATTCACAATACCATAATAACTCCATTAAGCCCCATGGGGGCTTATTCGTCAGAAATGGATTTGGGGGTGGGGGCCTATTTGAAGAGGGCTTATTAAATTTCTATGCCTGGAAGCCCTTTCTAGAACTCGATTTTTGATGATTTGACTCATAACTGAACCACTTTTTTGGCATTCTGAATTAATTAAAGGAGCAAATCATGAAGAAGGAACTGGTCAACAATTATTTCAATTAAATATACTAATTTTGGTTGGTTCTGACAGGGTTTCGAAAGGATGCAACCATTTCCTTTGAATGACACTACCTACGGTGGAGGCTTAATCGAGGGTGGAACTTATTTGGCAGAAATTGGTTCTGGGTAGGGGCTTATTCGAGGGGGGGGGGCTTAATCAAAGGAGGGGGCTCAATCGAGTCTTGGCGGTAAGCAACATGATACAGAAAACTTCAGGCAAAGTACTGAGCAAAGTAAAAAGTCACTCACGGGAAGCTTGATCAGGCAATTTAACATCTCTAGTACTCCATCTGCAAAATGTGCACAGCAAATAGTGCATCTTCTTGCTTCCCTGCGCTGATCCAGGAGTAGCATCGGCATTAGGGCTTATGGGTGTTGCAGGAATGGCTGTGACTCTTACAGCAAGAGTATGACTGCAACTTGGACAATCATAGCAGTTGGCGCATCTAAAACAAAAGATGTAATGATATATAACAGACATAATGAAATATAACAGAACAAAACATTTCCAAACGGGAGACAAACATGTGAAAAACTTGCTCATAGAATTTGTCTCTACTTCAAGTTCAGAAGAATATCTTTTGTAGCCTAAATACACCACTACCATGGTCTAACAAGAGTACGAAATTAGCTTCGTACAACCAGCACCTCGGTTCAATGTTACGAATTTGGGAAGAGGAACAACTTATAGAACTAAACAGCACCTAAGGCTGAGATGAGAAGAATGCTAGCAACAGCTGAACATGAAGTAGAACATTCTGTTACTTATAAAAAAGTGTGTATTATCATAGAGGTTGCAAGCCAGAAGAAGCTTAAGTCTACAGAGGCTAAGAATGAGGGGGTGGGGGATATTTAGCAAGTGACTGAACTATGAACTGTATATCTGTAAGCACATAGAGGCAGCAGCTATACTTTGTGACTTTTCCTAATTCGATGAGAACATTCAGATGGCATCAAAAGAACTTCAAGTTTTGAGTATTTTTGATGTGAACCCAAGCATTATTTATTGAATTTAACACATGCAAAAATGCAAAAAATAGAGCTTGCAAGTATTGGTTTGATATAGGGTAATATGATAGCGCGTATCTCCTTAAGAATGTGTTGCTTTGACTTCCTAGCAATGAGCTGGAAACTAATAACAAGCTGTGCTGGTAAATAACACTTATATGAAAAAAGTTTAATGCAAACAAAGCTAAAAGCAACCAATCAGGATTACAAACCCAAATAGGGATACATGTCAACAAAGTGCACACCTAAGTTGGCCACAGCGCAAAAACTGAACTATTTCAGTCTTAATTTTGATGTCCAGGAGTATGCACTCCTACTAGATTAACACTAAGGACTGAACACTAACGACACATGTACAGCCTTTTGTAAACAGATGGAAAGGCTGAGCAAAACTGATCCATCTTCACAGTGCCAGTTGGTTGGGTTTGCAGATAAGTATAGTCAGGATACTGCAGACCATCAACAGTTCAGTGCCCTTCCACAAGATTCGGGGCCTAAACTGAATATCCTGAGGTGATGGAAAGACTTGCACAGGAGAGTGACAGGATCTGTCAATACAGAGGACATAAGAACAAACCAAGAGAAGCAAAAAGACAAAACCACAATTTGAATCTGCCATTGCATTTTTTCTAGGAAGATTACCAGTACCACAAACACACCTACATGCGAGGAAAATAAAACTAGAAGGGCCAAGAGCACAAATTAACAGGCACAGCCATAATGATGAAAGGACCAACAATAGCCAGCACTGAAACTACGTTACCTATTTTTCTTCAATTTGGCTTCAGCTGATGGCATATTTTCCAGGCAATTAGGACAGAAAAATGAGTCAACCTGAAAAATGTGAAAAGAAATGTGACAGGAATTCAGCACATACATTCAAATTATTAGTGTTGAAACATCAAAACAAGCTGAACAGGAATCATTATTTTCAGACAACCTACAAGGTGAGAACAATCCGATGTACTACTTATGCTAAAATAACAAGTTTGAAACCACTTCTTCCCAGCGGCTAGTACTGCTTAGGCACATTTGGATATTTCACTTCGTTAAGTGAAGACTTCAAAGAATTCAAATGAAGAGCTTTTAGTATTATTTGACCACCTAGCAAAAGCACTTTTCGATTGCACCATCCTGCTGGCCTTAGGCTTCTCAGTTACAGATTGGCCTCAGCAACCTTCGTGCGAATAAGTCTAGACACAACTTTCAAGATGTGCGTGACTCTCTCTGCAGATTAGCTAACACCGTTATTGAAGATGCAATACATTTCTTGCTCAAATGTAAGGCTTTTGTTACTCACCAAAGAAAACTTTTTGAGTCAGTTTCTAAAGTGCTAAGCTCTGGGCATCTTCAACAAGAAATCAACTTAAGCTTTCAAGCCTTCACCCTGGACCCAGCAGGGAGCTTACTCACCCCCTACAACCCCCAGTTGCCTTTCTCAGGTGCTGCCATGGCCAACACAATTTCTCAATATCCCTGACTGTCTACTCACACAACTGCACTGTTTACTCAAAAAACGTTTGAAACCCCTTACACAACAGGTTAAAAAAACATTTTTTTACATTACAAAACAGTATGGGAAAAGATATTGTAAGGGCTATAAGCTAGCCAACTTACACAGAAGCAGTCACTACGCACTATCAACATAACAACATAATAATAATGATGCGACTCAGAAGGTAGGAACATAAACAGAGTTTCCTACTGTATAGTGCAAACTATGCTAGCTCTGTATGTATAGATGTGTAAGAAAAATGTCCGTTGCTACAAAAAACGAAACCAAATGTTGCCCTAACTATGTAAACTTTGTTGTGTTACACATAACAAGGGGGGGGGGGGGTGTGTGGTTCCACCCCCCCAGTCTAAGACTTTTTACTGCGAAAAAACGGCCAAAGTCTGAACAGAATTTACTTACGCATCTGTTGGTGCAAATTTCGTCGTCACACCTATAACAGGGGGGGTGTCACGTGGCCATTTTCTGACAGAGGGTAATGTCATTTTTGGTCAAATTTTCGGGTTTTTTGGCTCCTATTTCATGTCTGTTCATCCATTTTCAACGATTTTGGCTTAAATGATAGCTTTTAATGAGCTCTTTCAGAAAATGTCTAATTTGAAAAAATTCATGCAGCAGGGAGTTCAAAAAACGGGGGTAAAGTCTGAATTTTTCCCATATTTTGGGACATATAAAAATCCAAATTTCGGAGGATATAATGTTTTCTTACTTGCGCTGCTACTAATATCCAACATTTCCAGCCTTAATACATCACTTTCTTTCAGAAATTCCCATTGCCAAGCGTTTTCTGCTGAATTAAAATTTTTTGTAATGGTTCCTATGGAAAACCGTACTGCCGGTCTTCAAATTTAAAATGCGTGTAATTTGCAGACCAGACCACCTCTGAAACCAACATTTGAAACTTCTCCTCATTTATGGGCAAGAATAAGTGGTCCAAATTTCAAAGCCATAGCTATAGTGGAAGTTGGTTTTTCAAGGGGGGAAAAGGCATGTTATGTTAATCATTAACACAATATCCTTTCATTACAATAGTAGCATACATTCGTACCATGATACATTTTCAAAACTGTTTTCCTTCACATACAGGATTTGAAATAAAAAGAGCTCTGGTTTCACGTAACTATTCATTGATAAGACTACTAACTTACCTAATACTCGCATCCTAAAAGTACTCATAACAAGAGTATACACTATTTGGACATTATCATGCGGAATTTAAACTAGCAGGAAATCAACAGACAGACAGACTTCCAAACATACAGACCAAGCAAGAGAAGTCAAGCCCAACATACCACAAATATCAGTCTAACGTATCTCTAATGGGGTCACATGGTGTCACTAACAGAACATTAAGAAAAAAATTAAACATATAAGCTTGCAATTTGCTAATATCACAGATTAATTGATCATAGTATGGGGCGGGGGAGGGGTAGGACCTCCCAGAAAATGGGAGGTTACAAAAAATTCTCCTTTCGATAGAGTGGGGGGTAGACCGCAATGAGTGGGTGCCAATATGAAAGGACGGGTATGATTAAAAACTAAAATCAGCAGCAGTTCATTCTATAGTGGCATCCTGCATACTACTCGGCACTGAGTCTGCATGAACTGTGTTTGCTAATGGCACCTATTCTACAATATAAGAACTTCAATAAGAACTCAATATCAATTTTTTTGATTAACCCGATTTCTATCCACATGGAGCTGATTCCTATCAAATTCTGTTATTGGCTGTTTCCTGATGATAGCTTACAGAATTTGAATGTTGATCCATGTTTCAGAATTATTGGCAAAAGGAAAAATTTGATGGGTCGGTAGGAGTAAAATAGGGGCGGGGGGGGGGGGGGGGGGTAA
>JAOBRC010885336.1:0-16741 GCA_027575255.1 Scolionema suvaense | reverse complement strand
TCAGAGCTTGGAATTGAAGAAGATTGCTTCGAACTGCCTCCGCACCGACACTGTTGAATCCGTATCTAAAATAGAAGCGAGCTTTCTTCGCTTGGATACTTTGAAATTTGGTGCACAAACTGATGCTTCAACGGTTTATTCGGGCATCATTAAAAGACATCATCCCGATGGTTCATGTTGTTGGTATATATCTCTCCCCACAGGAACCACATGCGGGGTGTCTGCCAATGCAGGCTGGTGGATTTCCCTGACATTTCCCTGACGTTTCCCTGACAGTCACATGTTTTTCCCTGACACTCTCATTACAATTTTTGCAGCTAAAAGGACCCGTACACACAAGGATATGGTTTGAATTGGGTCTTTCTGGAAAAAGGAACCATCATATGGCAAAACAAGCGCAACACAGATGCTTCAAAATATGCTCCAACTAATGAACGGCAAAAGCAAAGTCAACTGATGATCAGATGAAAGGCATGCACAATATAAGGGCCGAGAAATGGCTAAACAGAAAAATGAATGCATGGAGAGCAGCCAAAAGATGTGTAGCAACAAAGTACCACAACAGGCGATGATGTAAGGAGTCTGGATTGCTTCCACTTTAACTCTAAGACCCAATAATCAGACATTTTCAAATGAAGTGAACTTCCGCAACACAAGTCAAAGAAAATAAATTTGAACAGGAAAATTAAACAAAATATACAGCCAACCTAAGCGAAGCGTACCAATGGCCTAAGCACTAAGCATGATTTGACCATATCAATTAGACAGTAAGGTATGAAATGACAACAATAACACACTTCATATACATTTAGGTAACATGACTGCACTAAGACAAATTCGAGTGAAATGAAGTGCCAGATAGGACTGTAGATAAGGCCTAAGGTTCTAATTTATATAAGTGAAAGTCCCGAGTCTCTGCCAGGGTGACAACCACAGTGCACAACTGCCAAGATGCTCCTTGATGCCCTGTTGGTATTCTACTTGAGCTTTATTTTCTTTATTCACACTTAGTGTCATTCCTCTAATTGGACTTTATTTGCATTTCCGGTCAATTTTTGGTCGAAAATTGATCATTATTCTGAAGCACAACCAAAGTGGACTAGATCAATCAACTTAATGAACATGCCACCTTAGAGAGTATTAAACTAGCATGATTTCATTGTATTGACATGTTCACAAGTTCCACCAAACAGCTCAAAGGAAATCATAATTGACTTTTATTTATAAATCCTTGTAGCACAAAGCATTGTGGGAAAGGCACAAAGTTCTATTGACATAATCAGAAAATAGTGCGGCCTGCCGCTTCTTATCTTCAAAGTTGCTCAAAGTCCTATAAGTCTGATCCGCCTAACTGTGTCAGATGCATCCAGACCGAAAGCTGCAGATGGTTTGCTTTTCTCTGATAATATCACTAGCCCATGGCTTGTAGGATGAGTAAAGCTGTATTTTGTGCAGGTCTCAAAATATTTTGTCCAAGATTGTACCTCCAACCTTTCAGTCTATTGGTGGCTTAGTTTCCAACAGAACATCAGGTACGTTCACCAACTGATGAGCACAGACAAAACAGGCGAACGATGTACCCATAAGCATCAAGCCAGGAAAAACAATGTCTAAGACCTGGACTGCTGAATGCGACTGCTACAAGAGGCCACCAATCTAGCACTAAAGAAAACAATTGAGACCTATCATCAAGCAGATTTTGCCAACAACGTTTCTTTCCAGCAGAAACCCATCTGTGAATCTGAACATTGTACGTTTCGGAACAAAATTTTCCGAAACTTTAGATGGCAAGATTCACATCGTATTACGACTGAACATAACTAAGCAGTCAGTTTTGTTTGTGCAGTACCAACGGTACAACAGTCTGAAGATTTTCATCAGCGCCTGAATTTCTAACCAAATTCTAAAATCTAGCCCACATAGGCAAATTTCATCCCATTAACAATAGGCATAGCCAAGTTCTTATATTCAGAAACCTAAATACTAGTGCGCTTACTATGCACTGTTGGATACCGGCCCTTTAGGTCATGTACCAGAGATTATTCAGAACTGCAAAATAGGCACTTGATAATGTCAGAAACACCATGACCAAATATCCCTGACTATTCCATGACATCAATAAAAGGCCTGATTTCCCTGACATTTCTGGCAAGGATTGGAATTCCCTGATATTTCCCTGACTTCCCTGACATGGCAGACACCCTGACATGAGGTAACACTCCCAAAAGGCCACCAAGTGGCACCAATTCAATCTGACTCCCTCTCATCTAGCCCCCATGGCAGTAAGAATTGACGCAGAATGGAATCAGAAAAACTTGACCGGTAAAGGGAAAACAGGAACAAAGAAAAACTGGTTGGGAATGTATTCCTGTTAACAAACTTTGCAACCAATCCACAAAAAAAAACTGCAAAAAAAAACCCCAACAAAAACAGGACAAACAAATATTAGTATTAACACTATACCCCATCAGAAGAAAACACAAAACTTGTCACAACCTCCATTTTTACCAGACTATCTTACCCATCCCCTATTTAACTGGTAGCATAAGTGGATCACCCAATGAAAACAGGAGAAGGTTCCTATGGTTACAAAGTATCATCTTGGCAGGGAATTAAGTGATAAAGTGAACTGCCAGAACTGTTCTAGTAGTTAGTTCATGGCCCAGGCATAAAAAATGCTTCCATTTCTATATCCTATTTACTGTCGAAATGATGTTCAACTGTCACAGAGTTGAAAAGAAACTTGGGTAAATAACATCACACAGGTTGATGAACAGCAATTTGCACACAAATGTATTCAATTTGTTAAGTGTAACTGATGATACGTAATTGTAAAAAACAGTGTCAAGTAACAACACCAAACAAGAAACAAGCTTTCCATGTCATGGCAGTCAAAAAAAGCCAAAGGAAATGGAAACCACAACCCAACAAGCATCCAGTTCTAAATTCACTTTGAGCATAAATGCCCTGGTAGCCACTTTAATGTCAGACCTGTGATTGGTTTAAAGCAATGAGTGAAGGAAGTAGGAAAGTAGTGACAAGTGTTGAGATAGGTCAACTTGGCATCAGACTTGCATCTCCAGAATTAAATGCAGTCTTTGATCAGCTAGTAAAGACTGTTGAGTTAGACCAGATGGTCAGCAGACTAACAACGGCAGATTGCGAGCAAAACTCAAACTTTCTCCCACATTGTTTTGATTGCATCAAATTTGTTAGAATTTAACAGTTAATTAAGAATTGAATTGAATTAAAAGATGAAAGGCTTTGTTTGCGAAGTAACTGCAGTTAGCTGCATGCTTTGATAACGGCTTGTAAATGCTATATAGCTTATTACGTTGAATTAAGCCGCGTATCTAATGCCGCCGCATAAATAATAAGGTATTCAAGATTTCAGACAATCGACCCATAGTCTCTAGAACATACCGATTAATAATAGCAGCGTCTTCAACAAGTCTGAACACTCTCGGCTTTGGATTTCCAGGTTGTTCCTTCGGTGTCACAGAACCGACTTCAACAAATCCAAAGCCCATCTTTAACATTCCACTCATGCATACTGCATCTTTGTCGAAGCCAGCTGCCAAACCAACTGGTGATTCGAAGTTAATACCCCAAACTGAAGTTTTCTATAAAAGTAAGGAAAAAGAAGAATGATATAGCATTGGACAACTTAAAAGGGTAACACAAAAACTACTTAGCAAATAAACATACCGAAAACTACCGGAAATGAGTAATAAATTGAAAGCAGCACTAAGCAAACACTACAAAGGCTACACTATCTCCCCTAAAATGAAAAGAAGTGGCTATGATAAATGAAAGTAAGTTCACCTCTGGCTCTAACACGCTTGTAAAGAGAACCTTATTTTTGAGCATTACATATACACTGCATGCAGACTTCCTATTTCACTGACACTGCTTAAGCAATTTACCCATGAAGAGACCACAAATCACTAAGTTGCAAAGAATGCCGAAGAAGGTCCACCCATACATTATTCTGATCAATCCAACTGGAAAGCTTTCCCTGTTGGGAAGTAGTTGAGCAAATATTGCGTAATATTGACCCTCATGACAATTTTAGCAAATACAATTGAGAAGAAACAAACCAGTGCTCTCCTCCAAGACCTACCATGAAAAATGCTCACCAATCCCAAACAGCATAGTAAAATCTCGTATAGACACCGAGCTGAATTTTCCTTTCAAACTCAAACAAAAGAAGAAAAAAATCTGGAAGAGAAGCCTTCTGAATTTGCGGCGGCATTCGGCAAAGCCGTCGTGTTTGCCGCCGTCGAAAATCTAACACAAAGCACATTTCTGGTAATCAAGCCACTCACCAATTAACTAGATGAACGGTTGGTGCGGAAGAAAAAAGGAACATCACAGGTTGCCTCACCTAATTGTTTTCAATACTTCCAAGAGGGGAATTCATATTCAACCAAGTCATTTGAATTGGTCATTTGATATATTCCCTAATCTGCTCTCCAAGAGGGGTGCTCCTGGGGTTTTGTAAACGTCGTAGGTTGGAGGTCGGAGGTCGAAAGGTCAGAGGGATCCTTGGATTCGGCATCTGGAAAACCAGAAATGGCTAGAGAAGAGAATCCAACTGTAAGATAGCCCAAAGCTTTTCAATTATTCATGTAATCATCAGGTGACATAAAAGTCTTTGACAATGATGACTTAAATTGTTGAAAAGCGTTGTGCTATCTTATAGCCTACTTCTTTTGTCCGGTGATACGAGTATGACGAATTTATCTTTTATGGCAAGATAAGAATGTTGAGGCTTATTTGGCTACCTTACTTTAATTTTTTCACAAACATGTTTTTGGATATTCTTTTCTTTATACTTATGTGGCAAAAATAGGAAGTAAATTTCAAGGATTCTAGCAATATATCTGACATGAGAAATCTGTTGGTACCATGAGACAAAGAAATTAATGATTTGCGACTGTTAACATCAGAGAGAATTTTTAAATTGGTTATTTGCACATTTGCACAAACAGAAACCACGAAAATTTTAGAATTGGCAAATCACCGTAACTTATTCCCAGAAAGAAATGTGCTTTTTCCACCCATGAAAGGTTTAATCACCAGAGTGCGCTCGACTTCCGACCAAATGCAACTGATTAAAATATGAAGGCTTAAAACGACGAAGATATCGTCAAGGTGGTTCCTGCGAAGAATGGTCTATGAAGAAAAGTCGCGATTGAAAAGAATGCGAATGCCACTCATGAACAACTAAGAACTGAATGTGGTTGCAACTGCATAATCAATAGAACCAGAGCAAACTAGCACTAAACCAGATAGGAACTCGCAAAATTTGCAAATAGCACATAAACACAGGTGAAGATTTTGTCTCTCTCCTTCTCTTGTGCATGCACCTCTCTCTTGAAATATTAATGTGCACATCACGCAACCTGTTTCAGACATTCATACATGCAACTTTAATACTTGTAAGCAAAGGTTTCCCTGAAGAATACAGTATTTCCTGGTCAAGGACGTAAGGTAATGAAGGCATTTGAGGTGCAGTTAAGAACTATTCTTAGCCTATTTCATGCAAGAACTAGACAAATGGGAAATTATGCCATACCATAACACTAATCCAGTGGTAGTCTTATGACCAAAATCTAACACGAGCATAACACTGCAACTTGGTACCCTTTTTACCTAATCCCCCCCTTTCGCTCATCCCCACCCTTTCTATAGAAAAATTTTCATCCCCCCCTTCTGCAATTTTTTGGAAAGTCCATCCCCCCCCTCCCCCTTCTTACTATGCTGTTGTCCCAAAAGCCAGGCGTAGAGATGATGTGAAATTGATAGCATGGTCATGAAGTAATTCATATGTCAATGCTTCCTTGGTTTGGTTGGATGGGCTTCAAACTCAGCACTGGAGATGCCGGAAGACGGCACACATACACAAAGGAAATATACAAATTTAACACCTTTCTGAGGGTTTTCCAAACATCCTTTCTGACGCACTGGTACTATTTCAAGAGCAGTTGCATGGGTACGTCATATTTTGTGCCATTTCAAATCATACTAAAAAATCTCCTACCTACAACCTCCAACCTCCGACATTTACAAATCCCTAGTGCTCCTATTCAATCCGCATGAGATGCAGAAGCAAACTGCTGATGATTACAATCACGCATTTCCACCATTACATAGAGATGTTGTAGGTAACTACTTCGAGGTACATCAAGAACGATCAGAGAGAACTTTATACTATATTGAATATAAGCGGAAGGCAATAAGTTCTGGATTTTGTGTAGTGGGCAACCGTCCAATTCTTCCAATGGTACCAGAAAAGAGAAAGGGTAAATGGAGGACATGTGGCTTCAGAATAAAGAAACCATTTATTTTGAGCTGATGGACCCATATTTCAGTATTGGATTTTATCAATGTTGTGTTGTGTTTCCATACTGCATATATTTTTCTGCTCTCGTCTTATGCCATCTGGGTCCACTGTGTAGTTTTTGTTATGCCGTGACATAAGAGGAATATTACAAAGTCGTGTAAATTGTGTGGGGGAGTTTATTTTTTTACCCTCTTGGAAATCTGAATCTTCATTACGTCGTGACGGAATACTGCTTTAAGCCCAAATTTTACTGAAGTCTAAAAGGCATAGCTGCCCTCTTCACTGTGAAACATAACATCCATGAACTAATTGTGTAGCATAACAGAGCTACTCACTCACAAGGATATAAAAAAGATTCTTAGTTTTCGTTACGCCGTGATGGAAATTTCAGACAATGCGTTAAAAATAGATTTTTCAAGGAAATAATAAATCCAGGCGACCTATTTGGTTTGGACGTGCTCAAGTACATCCTGAAGTGGAAGAAACACTTAAGAACGTTTATGCCAACCTTCCCAGGAGAATCTGGTTCTTTTTCGGAGACTGTTCCTTATTTTTTAACAAAAATGTTGCATGCTGCATGACATGATAAGTGCAATTTGCTGACATATTATGGTATGTATGTTCTTGTTTCTTTTAATCTTATGTTTCATTGATATCATTACACTTGTTTTTAATGTTTAAAGCACATTTTACAGAAATTTATGGAGTGTTTTACTTTTGTAACTGTCTCTGTTGCATGATGGTGCACCCCAAAACAGGGCCATTTTTTGACTTTCGGACACAAATTTGACAGCTTTTGGGTTAAAAAACCCTGTCATGTTATATACCTTTGGATCACAAATTTTCATGTAGAGTACGTGTATCACAATTTTGAAGTCTTAAGTTGCCATGAAGATGTTTAGTTATGCTTTAACCGTTAAAAAAATAATTGGCTAAGAGCTTTATGCTATGTGCTATGTGAGTTATATTTCTTAGATTGTTCTTAATGCTGACCGAAATTAGGCAATGTTCCAAAGCACACTTGCGCACAAATGAATGAGAAACATAAGGGTGATATGTAAAATACTAGTTTAAGACAGTCATATCAGATTCAATGAGAACGATTCTGCTTGAGCAGGACCTAGTGGCTTTCGTTCAATAGAGCTAATCACCATTTGATGTGCAAAGAACATTGCCCATAGCCCTAACCTAACCTCTTTTCTCTACCATCTGCAATTTGTTCCTCAGTGCAGATTAAGACAAAACGTGGAAATGTGAAAGACCGATATAAATGCATGACCCCACAAATTACCCTGAGCTACTATAGTGCAAGTCCAGTTTCACAACTTTTTTTTCGCAATACCGTAAGCATGGAGGGCTAAGTCACATCAGACAACACAGGTCACAGGATATATGGTAGTATCTTAATTATCTACGCCGGTGCTACATCAATTTGTTGACTGGTCCAGTATCACGGAAAGGAGATTCACAATCCAAGAAAAATGAGCCCTTCAATCCACGAGGGTTATAGCGGAAGCGAGAAATATTCACAAAATTCTGCAAATTAGCGGAACAATGTCATGCAGGAACTTGAGATTTGACGACTGTGGTGCAGTTTTGTCCTCTTTCACATGGCATCAATATTGCAAATTAAGCTACCTTATAAACGAGACGTCATCAACACTCCTGAGAATGTGACTTCCATTTTCAATTCCCTGTGTCCATTTTGAAGAAATTTCAGTCCGAACATGTGAACAGAATCTGAGTTCTCCCGCCATGATTCATGCCAACAAATTACAAAACACCAATGCAATGAAGTATCTTTGAAACATATAAAAAAACTCTGAAACTGGGTAGTTTTAGCTGTAAATTGCCATCCTCAACGCCACCAAAGGCTTTCCCAGGCATACTTCACAGCTTAATCAATGTTGTTTCTAAAGCTCACATCAAAAATTATGAGAACTAATGGATCATCCTTGAAATAAGAAAAAAGAAAGAAACCATGAAAATAGCCATTTTTGACGTGAAATGCCACCTGTAAGCCAAGCCACATTTTCCCCAGTTGTTTATAACATTTGCAGTGTTTCCCTGGGTATTTACATGCAAATTTACCAAAACTAATGAACCATTTTCAATGTTTTGGAAAACCCCCAGAATGACTAGTTTTTGACGTAAATTACTACTCACAATCTATTACCATCTGACAGTTTCAAAAGAAATAAAAAAAATCCTAATCCTAGCATGACCATTGTGTCCAATATTTCACACGAAGAGCCATGCAAAAAAATCAATTAGCAATATTTCGAGTTTCATGGTAAACCATCATCAAGCAAGAAACTAACAAGCAACTGCACAAGAGCAAACTGATATAGGTAGCACTAATTGCACAAATTACATTCTCATGACAATACCAATAGGAATTAATTTTCAGAACAATTGCACATCTTTGGACGCTTTCAACCTTGCATTCAAGATCTGCTTCAGATGTTTAATCACTAGTGCTTCTTTAATTAAACAGAAGCTTGTTCCAATTACTATCCTGGGCATAACCTTAACAATTCTTTTAAAGTCATTAATCTGTAAATGTCTAGCTTCAAGAGGTTGATTAGTAGACCCTGATACCGTAATGCTTCAATTAATCACCCCCCTCGAATAAATGCCCCTCTTTCTCAGGAGATTTTTCAATAAACACCCCCTGTATTAAACGCCCCCTCGAGTAGATGCCCCCCTCCACAGGGGCATTTATTAGAGATACACTAACTAACACATGTAAAAATACTACCACCACTACATTATTACTTCAGTTTTCGGCCTTTTATTTCTTGTAAGTACATGAAAACATTGATATGTACTCATTGATATGTACATTGACATGTAATCTAGTGCATATTTCATTGATATATAAAGTTTATACGTAAGAAAAAAGAAGGACTTCATAAAATTTAATAGATGCCCCCTCATTTAAATGCCTCCCTCGAATAGACGCCCCTCCAAAAAGTCCAAAAATTTAATAAATGCCCCGGGCGTTTAATCAAAGCATTACGGTATACACAAATCTGGATGTAGAATAAACAAACTTCTGATGTGATGAAAGTCAGAGTGTTCTCATAGTTTACAAGAAACTTCATAAACAATGAACGGCTAAGCAATGGTGTTTGATCTTTTGTATTAGTGTAATAGGACATATAACTAGTCTGAAAAATTACTCTTATTTCTACTGCATGTTTGGCTTAAACGTGCAACACAGTTTACGCAGGTTAGATTTGACAAATTGCTCCTTTGTTTTCACCTGGGAAAAGAAGATCTACAAATAAGGACTTGATCTGGCTGTGGACTTTCTTCTTGACACTGACTGACAGATTTTTCTGCAATAGTTGATTTGATAGTACCAGCAATGTGTTTTGGGAAGTCATTCCAGGAGATGTACTTTCTGATCATATTGAGCTCATTTGGCAGTTCACACAGACATCACAAACGCTTTCCCGGACTAACCAATGGTTGAATCCAAGCTATCTTGTGTGACCATTTTGTATAACTGCTCAAATGAACGTACTGTCCTGTATGAGTGTCCTTATGACATATTGACAAACCATCATTGGGGATTTCTAGATCAAGAAAGCCACTCGCAACAAGCTAATACCCATATGTGACACATGGTTCATAAAATTCGGAGTGTTTCCCCTAAGATTCGCAGCCAAATTAAGGGGCCATCGACAAAAGATCTGAGTCCTACTTAGTGGAATTTGTCTGCGAAAGGGAGAGGGCGTCAAGGCCAGATTCATTAATTCATAAACTTTTATGACTAAAATCTTTGAAGCTTATATTATTCTTCAGCACTTTACTCTTCCTGATGACAAACCAAATGCGACAAAGAAAAACGCATCAAGCAGTCAATCAAAAGCTCCCATTTTAACATTAGAAAGCAAGTTTCTTTTTGAAAAACCACAACGGTCGCTTCTTCTAGCATTCATATCTTTAATACATATCATAACACTCGAAAACTAACATGTAGCTACGTTGACCTCTTCCAGATACATTCTTAATTCCTCCATATGTAACTGTCCGCTAAAACATAGGGTGAGGGGGTCAAAAAGTTAGCAGACAAATGCAGCTAAGCAGGACCATCATCTTTTGTTAATGGCCCTAACAAGAACTTAGGGAACTGTTCTTGGACTCACTTGAAAAAAACCCCCTGAAAATAGCCATTTTTGGCCATTTTTGCTCATAAAAATTGAACACAACAGGAGTTTTCCGATGGACCCATTACATGAGATATACCACCCGTGACAGGAGTTTTCGGATGACTCATTACATGAGATATACCACCCGTGACAGGAGTTTTCCCATGACCCATTACATTAGATATACCACCCGTGACAGGAGTTTTCCGATGACTCATTACATTAGATATACCACCCGTGACAGGAGTTTTCCGATGACTCATTACATTAGATATACTACCCGTGACAGGAGTTTTCCCATGACCCATTACATTAGACATACCACCCGTGACAGGAGTTTTCCCATGACCCATTACATTAGATATACCACCCGTGACAGGAGTTTTCCCATGACCCATTACATTAGATATACCACCCGTAAGATTCACACTAAAAATTATAAGAAATAAAGTGCTCTTGAAATAATTCGAACAAACTCTTGAAACAGCCACGCGATAACAAACCTAACAGGTCTCTGAGGAACCTGCTGTATATTAAAAGGGTACAATGGGTCTACAAAATGGTAATAAAGTAACAATATCATAAATAAATAAAAGCATTTAAAACTGCAGTAATAGTGGAACTTCATCAAAGCTACCAGAATTTATTCAAAACAAGAGACAAAATAGTTTCAAACCAGAATGTCTTTGTCTTTCTCTGCAGCTCTATACCTTGGTACCAGTCCCCATTTGGCCATCCTAACAGCAAACACGTGAGCATTCTCTGCATCCAGCATTCTGATGGCAGGCATAACACCGTACTTGTAAAACGTCGCATTGCCACTCACAGAGCAATATCCACCACATAAGATAGCAACACTCCCAGCAATGCCAGCATAAAACTTGAACTTGGATTTGAACATCACGTAAATCTTGCTCTAATACCCACTAGTATGTCAAAATAAACAAGTTTCTGAAGCTGTGTGTGCAACCTGTTCTATCACGCAATAGTACAACAAAATAAACAATCATGATGCAACAGATGGTTGATGACATCCAGAACATTATGAACATAGCAATCAAGTCTAGTAAGGTTCATGCCAACACAAACTGAATATTATTTACTTTGAGCATACAATTAACAACAATGCCCATCTTCAACATATAGGTTCTACCAGATACGGACATCATGCCCCATCACTTTCATTGCTCCTACTTCTCACACCAACAAGTCACAGATAAGTGCAGTGTTTTATCCAAGCATGTTTCCACACTGTTTAACAGAGGGGAAAACTCAATCTGAATTGAGTTTTAAAGAAATGATTCTGGTAGAGAAAATTACACCCCCAGATCAAACAAAAATTACCTAATTGATGATTCTAGGATGTGCAAATGAATTCCTTAGACCTAAATATCATGACGCCAACAATGAGAGGTGGCAAACTCAATTCAATTACTAGTAGTGACAACGGAGCTGGAAAAAAAACCCATTAGATCCTGCAACTTTCTCAATGAGCTGTATGTATATATGAAACCAGTACTTGTATTGGCGAGATTGATATGCACCAAATGTCGGGAAGTATCTATTCTGAAAAAATTTAAGTGCAGCAGAACCGATATCATACAGTTTTTATGTGCCCACTGACATAAGGCAGGCCGGCATTATCTTCTCACAAGCCTACAATCATGACTGACAGCCGAGGATGGAAGAACAACTGAGTAGATCTGAAGATTGCTGAGTTAGAAAGTTTGACGTCGGTGATACATTTTGTAATAGAAATGAGTTACATGTCCCACAACAACCATATAAGCAAGTGTGAATAAAAGGATTTAAGATCAGTGTTTTCAAAGGCTTTTAATGCATTAAATTGCACATTTTGCAGAACTGAATGACTCAAAATGTCGTGGCTTCTGGGGCTCTGCCCTGTTTTCGAAAAGGGCTGTTCACAGCACCCCCTAGATCCCCACCTGATAAACTCAGTAGCTTTCCTACGCTCACCTGCCTCGATGACCCCAAAGCTCAATTCAGCAAAAAATGATGTAAAACTTAAGTGCTTGGATAAAACCCTGCACAGCTTATAGAGAATCTTTGTCTTAGTTAAAGAAGAAAGGTCATTCTATACACTTTCATACACAAAACAACAGCCAAATCAAACAGCAGCCTTCTCACAACAATTTAATGGTCTCAACATACATATCATAAAGCTTCGATTAAACGCCAGGGGTGTTTATTAAATTTTTGGACTTTTTAGGGGGTGTCTATTCGAAGGAGGCGTTTAAAAGAGGGGGGGCGTCTATTACATTTTTCTTCTTCTTTTTTGCTTAGGCATAAACTTTATGTATCAATGGAATATACACTAGGTAAGATGTCAATATCATCACAAACATAATCTTCTTCATGTTTCCATACACTCACAGGAAATAAAAGCCCCATAACTGAAGTAACAATGTAGTGGTGGTAGTAGTTTTACATCTGTATTGCTCACAAGCTCCCCTCTAGAGGCGGGCGTCTACTCGAGGGGGGGCAATTACTGAAAAATATCCTGAAAAAGGGGGTGTTTATCCGAGGGGATGACTAATCGAAGCACTACGGTACTACTGTTGTAACATTTCACACCAACATTTACCAAACCAACAGATTTCCGCGGCTTAGCTACCACTGCTCTGAAATGGAAAGCAAAACATGAACAAAATACAAAACAATAACAGGTAGGTACTTTGCAAGACTTGAAATTTGATACCACAGACCTAGCTTCAATCTCATAATTCTAGAACCCCAGATCAACAGAACAATCTAAATCATCATTCCCATCCGTCAGAGCGG
Organism: Scolionema suvaense; assembly: GCA_027575255.1. Lineage (NCBI taxonomy): Eukaryota > Metazoa > Cnidaria > Hydrozoa > Limnomedusae > Olindiidae > Scolionema > Scolionema suvaense. The sequence goes on along the minus strand of JAOBRC010885336.1, from coordinate 3,430 downwards.
CTATAATTCAGTATATGTTCTTTGCCTGCAACTGTGACAGCCATCCGAATAAGACGCCATCTCGAAAAAACGTCCCTCGTTTTCAAATGCTGATTCCTGCCAATCAAGGGAATCTATTCACACACGGTTTTCTCTGGGAGTCCAGAAATATCGTCATCTTGCAGAATAATTCAAGTTGGCAACTTTAAACTTCACCATCAGGCTGCAAAATTTTGTTTTTCATAGTACCCGCTGTGCGAGTATCACGGAAACCAAGGGACGATTTTGAGCCTGCTGTGCGGGTATCACGGCAGAAAAGGGTTAAGGCTTAGTTTGTTCTTACCTTCTTTTTAATAAACAAAAAAGCCCAATTGCTTCCATACAGAACGCTGCCACGTTAAGTGCTCGTTAAAAAGTGGCATGTCAAGCATTTGAGTTAAACATAAACCTTTACTCCAAGCTTATTAATTCTGCATCTAGTAACTATGGATGCAAAGTAAAAGGGACCAAACTAATTTATATAACCATAAAAAAATAGCTCCCAAAAACCAAAGATGGCCTATTTTGCGATGCCCAAATCCTTATGGTAGCCTGAAATCAGACATTTCCGTTCCTCTATAAGGCCACACAAACTTCATGTTTAGTTTTGCGTAAAATGGACTTAATGAAGATAATCGAGATGCAGCTCTCATTTTCTGCATGCATTTCGCTGCTCCGAAAGGTGACAGCTAAGCTAATTTGATGTGTTGCTTAGCGGTCTGGGGGACGTTTTAACTGCATGAACCCCAAACATGGTAGACTAACCTTCACCTGCAGCGGAAGGTAGCCTTTTCAGTACTTTGGCTACTCAGCGTAAGTGGCGATAACTTTTATGTCCAGTATCCTTTGAATTCTAAACCACTTGTGGGTTGCTTTAAACCTAATATGCGTATTGAGCATGCGCAACTTTGAGCGACCGGCATATGTTGCATGAAGTTCATAATCGGCGAATTCCTGATTTCCATTGTTTTTTTGTGGTACGGCATAACTTTTAAGAAACTTAGTCATTTTGGGGAACCTGAAATTGAACGATAAAAAAAATAAAACAAAACAAAATTAAAGTTGCGAAAGACATCTCAAAAAGGAGTTCGAGATAAACTCTGAACAATGTATTATGTGCGTCGGTGTAAATTATAACCAAGTTTTCAAGCGGCGAATTCTACACGCAATAGAAAAGTCTTTGAAACGTTCTAGTTGATCATATAAACAATGACAATTAAAATCGTTTTGGGATTGAATCTATTTCGTGCATCATGGGAACGCCAGGTTCAGAATAATTCCAAAATATATTATATATAAAAAAACTAATGGATTTAAACAACCTCCCATTGATTTTTAAATAATTTTAATGTCAGTGAGTTCAATTTAAGCTGCGCCTGTTATATACTCTTTTTTCGATACATAGTGACAAGCGAGTTCATCCTTCTTTGTGTGCCTTTTTTTTAAAAGAAGAACCAAGAATTTTATGAATAGCGATATACTCTGACCCAGAAAAAGTAAAAAACAAACTACAATACAAAACAAAAAGAAAAAGTAAGCAGACATCATTGAGCAGCATGAAAATTTGTTTATACAATGTAATAGCGATAGTTCAATTCAACGCAAAACAACAAAGCGGCATACATACCATCCAAAAGCTAGTTGAACAGAGCTTTCAAGGTAATTCTGTCCAGAACAGAAAATATGGACCAGTTGTGCTTGATACTGGTTGTGACACCATCATTAGAAATCTTAGAAAAACGAATGCGAACAATCATATTGCTTGCGGCTCTCGATGGTACCATCCCTCAGATCTGAACCGATCTGAATCTACCTTCCCTCGCATGACCGAACTAGCATCTTCACTCATGACCAGATCGAACAACCACAATTGAAACAATGGAATGTTTTCCATGTTCGACTGACCCATATTTTTCTTTGTTGTGTGATCCAATAAGGTTGCTGGTGTAAATTACATGCCCGCATGCAATCGATCTCAGATCAGATTGATAACGATCAGCAAATATGCCAATGATCTCAAGGGTAAATACAAACCTGCCGCCAGACATCTGCCAGCTGGAGATAGGCTGAAAATAAAATGAATTGATGCAGCAAAACACTGATAAAACAGGCTCATGCAGCGATAAAAATTAAGTGCAGGCACGGACGCAAAACTAAACATCAAGATTGTGTGGCCTAATGGAGCTTCTGGCTCTTAACCGTGTAGAGGAAAGAAACTTTCTCGCACAGGGATTTGATTTAATATGATACAGTTCCAATGAGAGGAAATCACATAACACCAAGGTGTATTAGATGATGTAACAACAGATGTTCATTTTGAGGCAGAGTGTTAATACTCAGAGAGCAACAGACTAATCCGCTGCTTTTGCCTTTTTGCAAGGATGGAAGCTCTGTCGATGATCAGGATAAAGTCAGATGCTCTTCCTCTTATGGGAGCCTGACCGGCCTATTCCCGTGTTCAGAGTGAACATCTGGCGACTGCTGCACATTTGTTTGATATACCGCCATCCAAAAAATTTGGATGGCAAAGTGCATTGAAAGCTGTGCATAAGTAACTCATGAGAGGGCAGAGACTACAGAGCTACCTTTCCTGTGAGAGGTTCTGCATTGTGGCAGTAGCTTGTAAATTATTCATAATTTCGCAGTGCAGTCGCCAGATCTCTCTTCCCTCCACATGGTTAAAAGCCTCAAGCCCCAGTAGAGAGGAACGGAGCGATCTGGTTCAAGGTTAAATGGTTCTAAATCTCTTAGCATTCATTTTCTTTGTTTGTTTCTGTTTCATTTGTTATATCTTATTTGACAAGGGTATAGTTATCCTTTGTTTTCATCTCCAGGCCTATAACTAGCTAGGTTTATTGCTTTTGCTCTTTCTCTTTTATCATGGGCAGATCAGGGGGGTAGAGACAGGAGCGGATGCTTCCCTCAGATTTCCCTATCTATCACAGCCAATGTTATCGTCCTTTCTCAACTCAGAAGTCACTCGCCGACTAATTTCTCCATGGACGTCAGATCACTGCATCGTCTCATAACAGCTAAATTATCTCGTTCATTTTGAGCTCTGCAACATGAAACCATCACTGCTCATAAGAATGAACAAGAACATATTGTTAAAGCACCTTAGTATAGGGTGTTTCAGATTATTGAAATCTAAACAAAAGCTATATTGTAAGTTCTCAATATCAGGGCAAACGTAAGAAACATTCGGCTCTCTCTAGCTACCCACTATTGTGCAATTCATCGAGTGGCGTCACAAACATGCAGGGCTTAAAATAGCGGTCGGACATCGGACAATGTCCGACCCACAGTAGAAATTGTCCGACCGACTGGTCAAACCACCTGACAAAATGTCCGACCCAAGATTTTGTCTCCTCTCAAAAAGTTTGAACGGCTTTCCCACATGCAACTCGCCGTT
>JAOBRC010885335.1:0-24768 GCA_027575255.1 Scolionema suvaense | reverse complement strand
TATCTGTGTTTCTCTGCTACTAAGTGACGACCTTCCAAGCTTTTTGAGTACTTCTTTTGCTTGGATCTAAAAGCATTCCTTTGCATCTACTTCAAGATCGCCTCTTTTAAAACCTTGATATCATCTTGCAATGAGAGCAGCTCCACGGCTGCGCAGTACCCTACTCACTGCGCGTAGTGCATTAGCTGAGTATCTGTAACGTTTCAGTAGAATCTGGCTCTCTTGGCACCCTACTTAATGCGTAGATAATTCACTTTCCGCGACCCAATAACTTTTCATTCTTTTTAATGGGGACTCATTAGCATATTCTGTTGTAGTATACAAAACAAGCCCTTTGCACGTCACAAGTTGTTTGGATGAAGAGGGGGCAAGAGTGGAGCAGCTGCTACTGCATTCATTGCTTTCTTTTACAGCATACATCTGATTGGATGCAAGAATCATTCCAATGTTGATTTCACAACTAATATTGTCCAGTTTGCACCAATCAAAATGTGTCCACGATCTATCATGATCATGACGCGTGATTATGATGCAATATTTCAAAACAGGCTATGTAGGTAGAAGACTCATGTGGCGATTGTGAAAGGCTGGCTTCATGGTGTCGCTTTCGGAGCTGTGGGGACGTTCGTACCATTGAGCGAGCGTGAAGTTGAGGAGTTAACATGGTTATTAGGAAAAACCTGACTGGTATATATGCATGAAGGTGTATATGCATGAAGGATTAATAAATGTGTGTACCAAGTTTCAATACTATCAAATAGAATTATGGAGGGGGGCGGAATCTGCCCTCCCAGGTATCGTACAGCACCAAAAAGCCTAGGTTGAATAGGGTTAAGGATGTTTAACAAATTGGGCGACAATCATGCGCTATATAATTTCAGGAAAAGTCATGGAATTTCAGCGCAAAAGCTGCGTTCATTCAGAAGTTATGGTAAAAAATCATGAATGACCTTCTCGACACAAAGTAAAAAGCAAGAAGACAACAATGACTTTAAGTCTTAGATTCGTGATTCGAGAATTCTTTTCTCGTCATCAGTCCAACAGTCATATTTACACTTCAACAACCAAACTTGCTCAACTACTTATACATGTTGGCCAAGTATAAAAAGACACAACAGCTAACACAACTCAAATAAATTGTTCCACAGTTCAATACTATTGTTGATAGTAATTTATAAACGAACCCTGCAATTAACCATTAAGGAAATTCAGCAAAACTAACATCTCAGAGCCAAGCAGCACAGGGGAATAGTAAGATCGATGAGAAGCAGATGATGATATTTCGATGAAACCACTTGGAATAAGGCATTCCCTCATGGCGCTATTGACTAATGACTCAGTATTGAAGCACTCTGCCAGGACTATGCTACCATATCTGCTTAAGTACGATAATTGCTGCAGGCGCATGCGGAATACTGTCCTTTAGCCGTGCTACAACACTTTAATTTGCTTTTACATTGTCATCACATTGTAGACGCATACAGTTCCGTGAAATAGTAGACGAATTTCAGGTGGAAAGGTAGCACTGTAACCGGGCATTCAGGTGACAAACAGTCTCACCAATGTAGCAAGCTCCACAGTTTGCACATATAAATTTGTATACAAGAAATGAATTTAGTTCTTTGGGAAGTTGGTCTTTTAAACGAAAAAAGGTTTAGTTTCAGTATTCCGGTAAAATCAACCTGATACATACTTCTTCTTTGTAATACTTACCAATGATCGGTTGAATGTTCTGTTTTAATTGTGTACAATGCCTTCCAGAATGTGGAAGTCTAAGTATCTGAGTGATGGTTCATTAGATCTAGGTTCTTGATCATTGTTAATTCTACACTTCCTTTTCATGATGATCTGATCTATCAAGTACTTAGGAAATTTGTTATGTTGTAAAGTAGATGACAATGATGATAAGTCTTGTTCTAGGCTCTGCATTCTGCTGTTGATCTTGAAGGTTCGATTCACAAAAATAGAGTGGGCAATTGTGGGCGGCATTACGAATGCTGATTTATGCACTTACATACATACGTTGGCATGATTGTTTTCAGTACTCACCAGACCCAACAGTCAGCGTACAAGAGTCATTAGCTTGCTGCTCCTCCGAAAGGCAACAAAATATATCACAATGTCCTTTCCTCCAAACTTGCTTTCACCATTATTCTTCCTCGATGACGATCGTCCACAAATGAGCAAGTACATGAGTTCGAGGCAAAATACAAAAGATCATTCCCTCACACTAGATTCAGCCAATCAGTACTCTTTCTTTGTCAGTTCATTCTGTTTTCGCACGTCCGAAATGAGTTAGATTTCAAACTGGGAATGACCGAAACAAGTTTTCATTATTCATTTGCACGATGGGGGATATCCAAGTCAGCTGCACGAGAGCTATTTAACAGAAGTAGTTTAATTGACCTACCTGCAGGGTCTGGTCTTTAGTATCCATTTTGCTGGGTTTTCGCAGGCAATTCAACCACTACGTATATTATGTAGAAAATTCGCAACAGAAAAGAGCATATCTTGTCTCCATAGTCGGAGATGCCTCACAATTAAAAAGGCATATTGTGTCTCCAAAAAGTGCAGCCTGTGCTCAGCATCGTCAGATCTCAGTCTTCGGGGAAAAGTTAGGAGTGAATAGTTTATTTTATTGAAGGCATTTGCGATTATGTATTTACGATATTTGCCTTTGTAATTAGGCATAGCTGCCTTGTCTTTTGCTCGGATTTACCGTCAGCCATAATTTTCCACTTCTTATTAGGAAGAGGTGTACACAGACACCAATATGTCGATGTGTATCATATATATATCCGAATGGGTTTGCATAGTGGGATGTATATCATATACATCTGATTGGATTTACATCATGGTTGAAGTATTTTTCTGCCTTGTTTGTTTGAAGCAGTACTGTTTTTGTTTGCTTCGTTTTTTTGCAAAAAAGAAAGCAATAAAAAATGTTATATCAACGATTGACTTCAGTCATTTCTTTCAGGGCAGGTCATACGTCATATATGACGTCCTCTTGTTTTGCTTTATCCGTGGCGCAAAGTACCTCCCTCTTGCCATTAAGTTGAGGAATCTCCAAAAGAAACGTACAAATATGCATCAATTTGTCTATTTCAATACATGAAATTGATTTGACTCGTAGCCCAAAAAAAATTGGAACGTGTACTCTCCTTTTACCCATTTGAGAGCATAATCTAGCAAACTGCTGTTGTACATCAGACGAGAATCGCCCAGGAAGTCACTGCGTGGAGAATGCTGTAGGAGTTTAACAGGAACGGTGTTAGTCTATATATACAGGAAACGAAGTGCAGCTAGCTACCGATTTCGTTGCCACCACTTTGGATGCAGTTGAAAATGTTTCCGATTGGGGTAGCTGCAGATGAAGATGGTGCGACTCTCACAATTTTTAGAAACAGGTAGAAGATCTTTTGCATTGCAGGCTTTCATACTTCATGATAGTTAGGTATTATTCGCAGTTCTGTTTGCCACAGATACCACTTTCGATCATTGTAACTATCGGGTGACTAGTTAACTTATTCACGTCACACAGTCATCGAAGCTTCCTTTCCAATGAATAAGGGAGCTTGGCTAAGAAAATGTGTCTTTATTGATATACATTGGCTTTTGGACCGAATTTTCCGCGTTTTCGAAGTTTTCATAACATGGTTAGGTTTTTCAGCCTAACTTACGTTCTTTTTTTGGAGGATCCTTTTAACAAAATTCGAGCAAAATGTCAGCGAATTTTTACCTAAAACATGTGCTGAAATAAAATTACACATAAATACTTTTCGTTCTACAAGTGTTAGAATTTGAAAAGATATCCTTTTTAGCAAATTTTGGCATTTCTGAGGAAAGCGATTTTTTAGATTGGTACAGAAAATACAGCGCGAAACAAAGGTCCTACAATTGACTTGTCGTGTAGTAGTGTAACTGGTCACAATACGTCCCATGGTCGTTATGCATTTGTTGAACATCACCACTCAGAAAATATCGGTCTCAGTTTTTGTTTTATAAGCAATGTTCTGAAATTTATCGGGGTAAGCGTCATTCATTTACATACCTTAATCTTTGAAAAAAATCAGAAAAATGCATATACAAAATAGATAATCTGCTGCAGAAAAAAACAGATTACTCAACAAGGAAGGTATCGAAAAGAAACACATACAACCAGCAGCACGAAAACCCAATAACAGGAACAAACAACACACACAATCAGGAACCATCTGAGCACCACTTGAGACTATAAGCCTGCTTTAGTTGCGCCCTACTCAGATGATCACAATCGTAAAACTTTGAACAAGAAGAAAGCAAATGGCAACACGACCAAAGGAAATTGGATATGAAAAGTAAGAATAAAAAAATGCAAAATAATGATGAAAAAATTGTCATTTCAGGCTGAAGGTCTTCATTGAGACCATCTCCAAGCTAAGCACTTTACCCACCCTCCCGCCCTTATTTGCGGCTCGGTACTAGTCGACCTATTTTCATTTACTTGCGGTACGGAAAATGGCAAAAACGCGCATACGTGCCAAACTATTTTGACCAGGATTGTAGCTGTGGTTGGGGGGGAGGGGTAAATGTGACCCCCCCTCTCTAAAATTGTCAATACTCGTGCTACAAAGTTGAAACTTCCCAGGTATGTAGAACAGCACGTAAACTTCATGTTAAGGCAAAAATTGTATCAGTAGCGACATAGACTTAAAGTAGTACAACGCAAAATAGCTTTGTTGAACTCTGCTGACGTAAGCACTTTTACAATTTTCACAATGAGTGCAAATCCAATCGTTTTCCTAAACTATGACGTCACGTGACCTATTTTAGAAAATGTTTCCCAACAAAAAAACCTGGTGGGAGGATCAAATAAACCACTCCCCTCCCCCCGCCCCCAACCCTCGCAGGGTTAAAAGGCTGGATAGAGCACAGACCAAGCACGTACCCATTTCCTACAAAAATTGCATTGAAATTGGCATCCCTTGCAAATTCGATGTTGGTTGTCATGCTGTAGGCAAAGTTTGAAGCTAGGCAAAAAAGGTCTATGCAAGTCTTTATTTGGCGGTAGAAATTAAAGAACATTTTTCTACATTTCTGCAAGTTTTGGTAGTGTAAAAATTAATCCATGAACTATCAATGTGTGACACTATTCAATTAGCTGCTTCAAATAGGCATTGCAGGTACTACAGTCTATGAATTTCATTTGAAAAAAAACATCCACATCCCAATGAGGGTTAGGACATTGAAAACGACCATGGATGTGTCAGCGACGACATCCTACAACCAATAAGAAATTTAATTGTGCCATGATGTCTCATAACAAAGGTTAGACATATTGGCTACAGTAGCAGCAGCGTCATTACACATTAGTCATCTCTTTGCAGATACACAAAAAATGTGTTCCCGATGATTTTCTGACGCTAACCGTATTGCTCATGGGCTTTTTTATGCAGCTGGTTGCATGGGAAGGGATTTGTTCGTGTTCTTATGAAGTCAGCTAAGTTTCTGTGAAATCAGAACAAATTAATCTAATTTCTATTGAATCAAAATGTGGAACAGCATATCAGTAGGAAATGAGGGATGCCTCACTAAAAAGCTCTTTTATAATACTTTGCTGGACATTGATTGGTGTCTTTGCATTTTCAGCTACTTTTGGGAGTCATGTTTGAAGTATGCACTTTCCCATTTGTCGTACGAAAACGCAGGAATTCTGTCAACCTCATGAGATAAAAACTCTGAGCGACACAAGGTTTTCGCACGACACTTAGTCAAAATGAGGAAAGGAGTAACAAAGAAGTTACCGAAGCAAGTTCAGAGAGAAACTCGACTTTGCAGTCTAGATGTAGTTTCGACTGGGAGTAGGCACTCATACATGATGGATCCAAGATCTCATCAATGTCCGTTTCGTTTCAGCAGAGCTGACTATTGAAGAGCAATCCCTGGAGGGTAGTACTAGTGGCAATGCCTGTATCCTTAAAGACTGTTGGGCCGGATGAAATCGTTGGCAGCGGTGTAGCAACAAACACGGCCTGCTCTCCAAAACCAAAACAATCCACGGCAAAACTTTCAGCGATCCAATGCATATGAATTATTTCTCACAAAGTAGCGATATACATGTACCTGTTCTCTCATGGCCAGCAGCAATGGTTGAAGTCAAAAGATTACAGGTTTCATGCTTGATATGCTTTGTTTGACATGAATCTGCTCTACAAGGTGTAGTTTAACCACTGTAAATATTGCTGCGAGATCTGTTGTCTTGGACTCAGCCACCCAGCTGCGCAAACTGGCTTGTAATTTGCACCTGAACTGGCTGAGCAAGGGATCGCATGCAAGAGAGGCTGTGATCCGGCCCAACTGTCTTTAAGTTAACTTTACCCCGGGAACGCTCGAAAGTTCTCACCGGGAAACCTAGACACCAGTCCAAGATGTTAATCACTGCTCAAGAGACCGTTTCCAGATGGATATCATAGCAACCGGGCTCACCACCAGATCAGGCTTGGGGCGAGCAGATGACATAGCTCGCTAAGAACATCAAGCCGGGAATTAGAACACGAACAAGAAATCCGGGAAGGATCTTGCTAAATTTGATTCGCAGGTTATAAACGGCAGTCCTTCAGACTGCCTGAAACTTTCAAGATTTGAAAACGTTTCCTGTGGTGAGGGTAAAATTTAGACCCCCTTGCAATATAGCATATTTAACGTGAAGTCAGAGTGGTTTCTCGACGCAACTAGTGAGACTTTGTGGTCGAAGGTGATGCTCTCATCCAAAGCAACACCCAACTGTACAGCAGATTTCCCGTTCGGCAAACAGGAGACTTTTGTAGCGTCTTTGAAGGGCTCGCCACCACTGATTATAAATCTTTTCAGGTTAAAGACCACATTGATCTGAGAAATATGGGTTTCCTTAGTACCGATTCTCGAGAATTCACAAACTAGGACAAACTAAGTTTCACCCGTTTATACTTTTTGTATGTGTTATACCTACAGTTTAATGACCAATGCTTTCCTTTCCTCTTAGTTATGAACAATGGGCTGGCTGCGGAAAACTCCACGATTAACGCAGAGAATGGACACGCAAATTGTACTTGGCGTACCACCACGAACAAAGGCCCTATTCACTTGTATAATGTAAAATGTGTGCCAGAACTATCTGCGAATAATGCTGTCGCAGAAACTAGTCCAACGGGTTTTGAAGCGACTACGTTCAGTCAAGAACTGTTTCCTTTAGGCACGTTTAAAGCAACGTATTTCTCACCGGATGTCTATATGTTATCTTGGTCTAACCTAACAGAATCATTCACAGTGTCTTGTCAAGGCTGCTTTACAGTGCCAGTCGGAAGCCTCGGAGATTTCAAAAGTATCTGCAGTTCCTTTTCCCCTTGCCATGTGAACGTTGGACGCTCAACGTATACAGAAGATAAAAGTAAGTACTTTTTGTTGGTGCGCAGTATGAGTTGGTTTAAATTCTTAGAGAATGTGTGAGAGTCACAACTATCAAAATTACGCACATATTACTTTGCTATCAACACAAAACAGTGCTCTACCTTAAAGCAAAGGACCACTGATATTATCAAACCGTGGAGAAAAGCATGTTGTCGGGACTTGACTGTGTCCCAGTTTGAAGGGGTGGACTTTTTAGGTATGAGAGAGTTTGAAAACGATGAGGGGGTGAATGTGTCGCCTAAATTTGTGATCACGCTCCGGCATTCACAAATTTGTTAAATATGCTTATTTACAATTGTCTGACGGACATGTTTAGACACGAACATGGTCTCTAATTTAATACCGATCTTGTTACATTAACATATGTATGAATAAATAAATAGCCATAAAAATGGATAACACAGGTTGTGGATGAATTATGGTAGCCAACTTTAATCAAATTGTGAATATAAAACAACACTGTGAAATTTTACAACACATACAGGCAAACTCTCGGTTGGACATGGGCTTAGGATATGGCGATCCTCTAAAAATAAAATGCATAGAGGAGAGAGTTTTGAATCCAAGAATAAATTTATATTTCAAGTCGTTCGGGCTCAGTTGGAGCAGATTCTATCGGGGGTCAGAAAGACATATATGCATTCTCTCTTCATTACTCAAGGGAGAAAATCCGAATGAAGGGTCATTTCAAAAGGTCTAAAATCGTTTCCAAAATATCTTCGCAGTGCACTAATTTTGACGAAGATGTGGTAAAGATAGTATGTTGTTTAGTGTAAAAACTGATTTTAGCTTGATAAAATTTTATTTTGAGGCAAACACCTGAACCACGAAAAAATGGGAAGACTAATAACACAAGTCCTTAAAATTAAAAATCTACGCTCACGAAGTATTTGCATAACCAGCATGGGATGGATTTGGCTTTCATTGTTCTGTTTTCGATGTAAGCATTTCTATGGTTTGTGACGATCGAATGCCTGTGAGCTGCTGCAGATTGTGTCGACGTATTTGTTCACGAACCTTATCATACTTTGATATATGACATCACTAATGCATGTATTCCTTGGAGTTTTTCAAGGCGGTGGGGAGGAGGGAGGTGCTAATAGTGACCAGTTCCAGTATTTTTTTCGGTTCTGAACCATGTTTGCGTAGACTTCGTTCTAGACCCAATAATTCAGATATCGTACAAATAGGTTTGTGCGGTTGCAGAACAATCTATCTGCATTTAGGCCTGGGAAATTATTTTTTGTGTTTGGTGATCCTTGCACCAATTCCTGCGTGCCCTAGCGTTTACCTGATGTGACGTTCTCTCTGGTCAAGACATGACCATGAGTGCTTTGATGTGCCTTGACCGTTGAGTTCTTGTATAATTACATTTATTCATATTTATGTTTACAGCTATGACCTCATGGCATGTAACGTTTGTGGGATGTGTTTCTTTTCATGGCCGTGGTTCATGTAACGCAATGTTACATTCTTGGTTATGTTTTTGTTTATGACCATTGGTCATGCTATGTAATGTTATCTCATGCTGTGGGTTATGTCTATGCTAATGACCATGGATCGTAAACTATCATTCATTATACTTTGAATGGTTTTAGAGAAGGTGTTGGAAAACGTATAACACGACTTGCATTGAGAGCAACACAACTTGTAGTTGAGTGGATTTACCTACAAGAACGGACAAAATATTTGGCCACATTACCAGTATCCAGGTGCATTGACATTAAACATACTACCTTGCTGATCTGACTCCCCTTCGTCCTCTGAATAATGATGCTTTCATGGCAGTATATCTTCCACACAGTTGGCAAGGCAGAGAGACATCCTTACATCATTGTTTCCGGGGAAAGGGGGAATAATTAGACTTTGCTTGATTTTAACCCAAGTACCAATATATTTTGTCCGAGATTGCAGGAGAAACAAGCCGCTCTTGTTCCTTTTGCAGATAGAAATTGTCTGCCGATGACACAGACGGACAAACAACCAATCAAAAAACAATGTACGACGAATTGGCACCTCCCACGATCAAAACACAAGAATATTACGACAATTAAATATATTGACGAGTGTGTGACCCAATTCCTTCGCGGGCGTGCAATGACCATCTCAATACCGAAATTTAAGACTCCAGCTGCGACCTTAAATATGTTCTACGGGCGCCCAACACTCAGCCAGATCCTGACAATCTACCCACACTTAAGGTAGAAAGTACACACCCTGGCCCATAGAAAAGTCAGACACTCACAGGCACAGGCTCACAAACAAATGCTAAAAAGGAACAAGCAACACAACAACAAGAAAACAAACACGCAACAAAACATGTAAAATAAAAAAACAAAACAACAAAAAATCGGTTTGCCAACCAAATAAAAAGGGTCCCAAAGATCGTAAATTAATTAATTGTAAGAAATTTCGACAGCGTCGTCTTAGCTATTTGGCCAAGAAATCTATCTCAGCTTGTTCTGCATATGCCCACGTATCAGATGCTACACACACAGAAGGTTGTGTCTCATCCTCACACTTTAGGTCATTCTTTGCGCTTACATTTGGCATCATTCCTTATTCCCGACGTCTTGATATGAACAAAGACTAATAGCGCCGTACAAATTTACCATATAGGTGTCTCCCTAGACTAGCATAGTCCATTTCATCAGCTCTTTGTATCAGAGCCTGAGTGTGACAAGCGGAAAGTGCGAAAGTCAATCAATACACAAGATACGTGTTCATTAGATCCTAGCACGCAAAGCCGATTGACCGTTGTAAGACATTCCCTGAAATACGTTTGTTTTATTTGAACATAGTGAATAAAAATTACTCCGGCTATTTTTTCTTAGAGATGATGTGACAACAGATTCAAAGAATGCCATGAAGGCAGAGTTTAGTTCATGTGCAGACCAGCTCTAAGTTGTATCGGCTCCCCACTACGAGAGAATCGCAGTATCCACCCATTTCAACCGATGGTTGGGATCTGGTGTGGTCCTTGAGTAAGCATCCCCTGCTTCCTGCAAGACACCAGCCAAGCTCTAAGACACGCAGATGTACCAGGCCAAGAATACACAATCAGGAAATTCCAACAAATCGTATCTTTGTTGCTTACGGCAAGCCACAAACACAGAGCTCAGTGCTTATAACAGCACTTAGAAAGTGCATGCGAGGTCGCGAGACAATCCTGTGAATGAGGCTGGTTGCATCAAAGCTTCAGAAAGAGAGTGGAACAAACCCAGACGTACTGCCAGGTCTTACGATACCGAATAGTCTGCACAACTCAATCCTGCACTGTATCCACCACAAGCACCAAAGCTAAGGCTATGCACCAACCCCCGTTGGGCTACACCAATTGTCTCAATCTCGTAGGTCATTCCAGAAATATGTGGTAGGCGTTCCCTAGAAAACCCAACTGACTAGCAAGGAACGAAGTTGATCGAATGGTCTTTCCCATCCGAGAGGATCGTCACTAGTCTTTGCCAGTGTTTGCTAGTCTTTCCTAGCAGTCATCAAAACCCAAACCCATTACTGGAGAGAACAAAGATGATGTGAGAACACATTCAATGAGTCTGAGTTTCTTGCAATGGAGGCTTCTCTATTTATGAGAAATGAAGGGAGCATACATGTTATGTACGTATCTCAGTTTCTAAGCATCACAGTGGAAATAATCAAACTTGTGGGACCTGCTTTATGTCTTACTTACAGAAGAACAAAAATTGATGCCCTTGACTTCTATAGGAAAAGTCCTAGTACTTGCATGTACATGAAAATGACAAAATAAAGGATGGTGCACAGCCGTGCAGGTAGGGGAAATTTAGTGCACACTGAAAAAGGCATCAGCCTCAATCAAACTTCTTTCGATTCCTAACAGTCATTGCTTATAGGTACTGCCAGTGAAAAGAGGTGTAACGATGATTTCAGGACTCCATGATTTTTCGCGCCCCTTACATCCAGGGCTGTCAATCATCTTATATGGTGAGAAAAAACCCGTTGGTAATCGTCTCAGCAATATTTATGTGATAAATGCTCAGGACAAAGTACATACAAAAATAATACCTTGCTCAAATGTATTAGGTGCCATGGTGTAAGGGCTATTCATAAGTCTTATATTTTACCGAAACAGGGCAACGAATCTGAATTACACTGGAGAAGAAAATGAATCTCAGGCAAATTCACGTTAGGTAAAATCATCAACCAACAGAAAGAAATGCATATGATAGAGTTCATATTCCTTGATTTAGCAAAGAATCATTGAATAGTACGACCAGTTCTTGTCTATCTAAGGTAAGAAGCTAGATAGTCATCCATTTCGTTGTACGATAATTTACGAACTTCAGTACCACTTCACAGACCTGAATATTATCTTCAGTTGAAATTATGCCCCTGAATCTGATTAACCATCACTTGAATGGGCTTTCTGTTCGCGTCCAATGTGGCATAAAGTGATAAATAAAACATTCGTTCCTAACAGCTGAAACAAAAATAAACAAATTTTGTGGCTTACACATCATCAGTAAGTCAATCAGATGCTCTTTAATTCTATTTGGTATGGCCATACCATCGACATACTATCTCTACCCTGCAACAGAGCAGAGAGTTATCCAACTCTCTAGACTCCATCGCTTTACTAAATTCGACGGATTTGTTCGCGACCCGTGTCGTATTTTAGATTCTGATATCTCCAAGGTATATATACGGTGGTGGTCTTCTACGCAGTGAGGAGGAGAAAGGATTAACCCTACCAGACCCGGGCTTTTTTTGGCATCTCAGATCCGGGGGGGGGCCTACTAGGCCCCCCCTCCGTAACTTTGGTTGTAGTAAAGCAGTAACCACGAAACTCGGTAGGAATATAGTCCATGATGTAATGCACACTTAACAGGTGGTAAAACATCAGCAGGTGGTCATTAATAATGCTGACGTCATCATATTTCAAAGACACCTGTCCAAGCTCGGAAAACTTCTGAAATATCAAAATTCTTCTGAAAATGGGTTATGAAAAGTCCTCAGGCATCTAGAACGTTTGGGAAGTTGTAAATAGTGGTAATAACTCAAAAATAAGGGATAAAAGTGGGTAAAACACACGATTTATGCCCGAGAAATGATGTCATCATAGCCTATTCTACCACACCCCCTTGAAGAAAAATGCTGACGTCATCACACAGCAGGTACCATGAAAATTTTCCTGCCGGCCAAAATGCTCCCAGATAAATTTCTGACAAAGTCACCAAGTTTCATGGCTTTTGCTTTAGCGCTTCCAGAGCAACAGTTAAAAATGTGGAAGGGGGGGCCTAGTAGGCCCCCCCCCCGGGTCTGGTAGGGTTAATATAGTAACCGGCTCCAGTTTTGAAAAGCCCGTGTAAGATAAGGTTAACAAAAACTGAACGGATTTGATGCCATCTAAACCTGCAAGTAGACCCTTTCTGAAATACGTCTGCTCTAATAGCCTGCTCTCATTGGCCAGCATATAGGGCGTATGGGGGTATTGCATTCATCATGCTGCAAATGCTGCAAGTGCTACAAATGCTTACCATTTGTATCTTTACTCAGGAAACCGGTGTATTTCAAGATCAGGAGTCTCTAGTCTGAGCCACCTGTTCCAAAGGATTTACAAGATTGCATAATAGTTTCCTGCCAAATTATTGAACATTGGTAACAGATCATGCTGCTCGTCAAAGAGTGACATGTTCAGCAGACTAACGTCATCGTGGAAAGGGCGTTGGAATCCTCATATTCTTTTGCTATCCCCTCTGTATCACTCAACACACGTGGGTGATTTTGACCACCAATATACCTTTTCACGGTTTTATCACAGTCTTTATTTTATTGGATGAACTGGACTTCAAATTAGTTTTTCTACGGACACATGAACGGCAGATCGTCCGAAACGACGGCTAACATATCAAATTCATTGCAGTGACGAGAGCAATTAACGTTTTGCTTTTCCAAAATTACACCTTAGTTTCTGTAACGTCTTCCAGCTTGCCTTATGATCACGCTACCAACGATTCACTACATTGCACTAGATATGCCTTTCATTGTATATTGGTTGCACGGAAGTAAATCAATCAGGACACTAGAGCGAGAATGCAAAAAAGAGAAAAAGAGAAGTTTTTTTGCACATCGTTGGTTAACATCAATGGAGCAACGTGTAGCATAATGCTGAGGAACTATATCGTCTGAGGAGATTTATGCATATTTATTCTACTACACGACATTAGAATTAATCAGAATGGGAGTAGTGCCCAGAGTGACTAGCAGCACATAATTTTAACACTATTTAGGGGGAGGGGGAGGTATGATTGCATTCCCCTCCGAAAGTTGTAGGTAGCTGTGAACAGCATACAAATGTGTCTATTTTGTGGTAGCTCTTAACATTTATTCTTGATGCACTTTGTGTGCCTGATCGAAGAAAGTAAATCTAGTGGATGTTTTCTGGAAAGTTAAATACGTAATGATTATCCATGCAAAATTTCATTTCATGGGCTTTCCAGTCAGGAGATGGGTGAGGGTAGTAAATATACCTCCCCACCGCCCCCTCCCTATATGGGTGTTAGCCAAAGCCCCCTCTAAATGGGGTTAAGTTACCCATCTATGTCGATGCGTAAAATCTGAACGTACGCTCCGCGTTAGAAATTACATGCAACTAGTCGTTTTCAGTCTCCCATTGCTCCTCCATATCAGTGATTTACATAGTGTAAATTGGTAAGGCAAGGAACGTAAAAAGCATTCGTCACTAGTGCAGAAAAGCAATTGTATGAGCGCAGAGAAAACTAAAGAGTGTCCAGACATAACTTAAAATTTGAAATTTTTCACTGAATTTTTGTTTTCCACTTTTTGTGTTGGTAAATTGAATGTTTTCGCTTCACAAACTTCGTTATCTATGGTCATGTTGGTAAGAGACGTGAAAGTTGTCTTCCAGTCTCAGTTCGCTTTTCGTCTATTTGTGACCATGGAGGCTAACATAGCCAGTATTTGTCGCAAATGTAAAAAAGTAAATGTAGCAGCTGTTCTGGGATATTGACAACTATACAGCAGTTATAAGTTTTTGTTCTAGGGGTTGGCTACCACTGAAAAAAAAGCTAGATATTACATTATCCTTTTCCTACAATTGAATTGACTGCTCCACTTACTATGCTCGTCTATGCACGGTCATGTTGACAAAGGAATTGAGACGTGAGAGAGGCTACTTTCGCTCTAGTTTTCTTCTTGTGTACATGTGTAACTTTTGGCTATGTCTTACTGTTGTGTGACTATGGGCTATAGGTTACAGACACTAATGGTTATAATCAAACCCACAGTTATTTTAAGAATAAAAGGAGTTCTGCCATGGTTCTACTAAAACGAATCATCAATGTCCTGGTCAGATAGGCACGTGTTGTTCGGCAATTTTACAGAACTAATATTTACAATAACATTGTGAACAACAATCGAGTTCGGAAAAAGCAAGAGAAATTAATGCAAATTTTAAACATTTTATACTGGAAAAAACAAACAATTGTATAATCGTCGCTAATTGCTGAGGGAGTGAATTAAGAGATCTACAACTTTATCTGTTATGATCAACCTTTATCGGACAAGATGCTGTTTCTAAAGTCTTTGTTTTCCTCAGGTTATGGGCTCAATGCGGAAGAACCAGCAATCCAAGCTGATGTTGGAAGTAATGCAACTTGCACTTGGCGTGCTAGGAAATCCGATGCCACTGCATTATATAATGTGCACTGTACACTAGACTTGTCTCCTGATAAGGTGATCGCAAAAACAGGTCCAAAGGGGTTCGGTACCACAATGTTTAGTGAGGAGCTGTTTCCATCACGCACCTTCAAAGCAGAGTATTCCTCACCGGATGCGTATATGTTAACTTGGTTTAACCTAACGCGATCATTAACAGTGACTTGTCAAGGTTGCTTCACAGTGCCAGTGGGAAAACATGGAGGTTTCAAAAGTGTTTGCACTGACCTTTCTCCTTGCCGTGTGAATGTTGGATCTCCTGTTCATGGAGATGATATTAGTAAGTTCACGTTCCTTTTAATCGTATTTACTATATCAGTTTCATACCATGTATAATCTAGAGTGCTTGCTACCCGGGATGTCTTTATAAGAAGGGCGGTTTGAGCACAACCGTTGAGAGCCACGAATTTTCTGAATATATCAATTTTGGCGAGTATTGATACTCCAGGGAAGCGATGTCCAGCCGAAGTTGAACTGTACTATACTCGTATATACTAAAGATGAACTTATGAACCCACTCAGAGGTCAGTAAGCAGAGGATGTAAGCGCCAGAACATTAATTTGAATAAAGTGAAAGCGATGGTAATCGAAATACAAATGAAACTTAAATAATACCTAGATTCAGGGATAAAAAAAAATGGTAGGGGATAGGTTTTCTTACCACGATGGACTATGTCGTGAGAGCAGAGACCCTGAAATCTGGCCAAGCTTCATTACTAAGCAAACAAGAGAATTTCAGAAGGTAATCATGACAATTAGCAAACAAGGTTTAGCCACCTGATGGTTGTTGGATGTGTTTACTGCTCGTGCAAGCGTAACGAATGAAGAAAGCACAAAACACTAGGTGTAATGATTGATGCGAAGCTTAGAGAGTGACAAGCAAGGCTTTCCACTCATCCCCTATTACACGTGAAAAATGACATGAACGTCGGATGACTTTGATGATTGGTAAGAGTGTAGCGTGAAGCAATTACTGAATTTTTAAGGAATGACCGTTTTAGCAAGTACTTTGTGCGTTTACTCGAATTTATTTAATGTAAGCGTGTAACTACAAACACGGTATGCCATAAAACAAAATTCCGCAACGTGCCAAGAAGAAATATCCATCTTGGGGGTAAATTAATCTCTGCTCTCAGAGAAGGATAAAAGACTCGAGATCAGCTGAGAACGCCCACATAGATACTGAACATTGTATCGCTTAGATAAGTGTCAGCGACATAACTTATGTCAAATGTAAACAGCATGATGTTTCTCTTGGGTAAAAGCAAGTTAAGAAGTTACGCTCCTGTTACTTCAGAATATACTGAAATAAATATATTTCCTGACTGGCACACGTACTTTTTTGCTAAGATTGTCAAGGCTATAACTGTTTTGTTTATTGAAAAAGGACAAAAAATTTCCCAAAATGAGATATGATCAGTGTGAATCGAGGTCTTAAGGAATACCTAATCAACAACCAAAGATGATCAACTGAAAATAATACTCAACAATCCAGATTCAGGTCGAAACGATCGTTGATTTACCTAAACAATTGTGTGCCCGCTAGCAAGGTATGGATTAAGGACTGGTTTCTCCGATTTTTTGTAAGGATATGAATGCTGACGTGTCAGAGATTATAGGCTACAGCTAGAGTTTTCTTATTTTCTTGTAGACAAAAATACATCTGCAAACAAGATTAAAGTTGGACCAGCAGCTGCAGGTGGTGCTATTGCCTTTGTTTTAGTATTAGCTGGTATACTATGGTGGAAGATTAGAAAGCCAAAAGGCACCGTTCAGCAAGTGCCTGCAAGAGAAGTGTCGCAAGCCGACATTCCGAGAGAAGTTAGTACACATTTCACTCATGTCGCTGTCCCTTGTTTGTAACCTCGAGTCTCAAATGTACATACTGTGACTCTGACTGTTCTTTCTATGGTATTTCCATAATTCTACTGCTCATCTTTTCCTCCTACCTATTGTCAAAGTGAGGTGGATTAAGTTGATTTAAGTTTTAAAAAGGGCACCGCGCCACTGGGGGGTCCGGGGGGCCTTGCTCCCCCCTGCTTTTTCGACATTTAAAGATTCTTTTTATTATATTGACTTATCAGTTCACTGTCTTACGTCATCGGGCCCCCCAGATTTCATGTAGCCATTCATGTGGCCACCCCCCCACATTGAAATGCGTGGCGCCGTCCCTGACCTGGAAAGTGGGGAGAGATGAGGGAAGGGTGGATCGTGATAGGCAGGAAGGTATGGCTCTAAAGTTGGTTGTCAAGATCTCTGGTAGGGGTAGGGCCACAAACAAACACTACATGGAAAAACAAATGATAACAAAAATCTGTTGGATCCAATCATGGATAATCCTCCAACATCGTATCAACCAGCAAAACTGACTTTAGAACAGACCCTGCATGCTTGTAACAGCATGTAACAAATTTTGTCAAATTTCTGTGAGAAATGAATATCCTGTACAAAGCTGAAAAAGCGTTCACCTCTTTTGAGATAAATAATTCCAAAAAGGAATGGGACTTTGTGCAGTGTGCATCAGCCACACAAACGTCTTTGCACCACAGTAAAACAAGCCCTGCGATGGATAACAGAACACGTGTGGTGTCTTGTAGGTTCGGAAGGGGGAGAAGGGCAGCGTGGGGGTCAGTGTGATGTTATCAAGATCACGAGCAGTTTGCTAATATCCGTACACAGGTGAATATTCTCTTTCAGGTTCCTCACGAGCTACAAAGAATCTGCAGTCTGCAGGACGGCAGGGAAAATCCTCCTCATTTCTCCCCTAACAATGCAAGCAGGTCAGATGCTGCCACCAAGGAAAGCAACAGCCTTGATTCAACATGATCGTGAACTGGAAGTAATTGCTCTGGGACATGGGCAGTGGAGACGGGGTATTGGCCGTGCCCCCCCCCCCCCCCCCCCTCTCATACTTTTTTGCAGTGTGACAGCTTTCGGCGTAGCGCTTACTTTATCTGATTTTTTTCCTTATCTAAAGAGAGCCCTCGGCCTCTCTTTAGATGAGAGAAACTTGCTTTGCACGGTAAAGACAAAGGCTGGTGTCACCTTAATGACTAGCAGCTAACAACATAGCTGATGGACTGATTGTAAGTTTTAGGGCTAGTTTTACTTTGTTCCGCGGCTTTTGAGTTCACTGTTGGGTCAGTCTATGTAAAGCACTCAAGGAAAGCCCTGTACGGTTTTTAGACACTATTGCAGAGAGGCGACCACTCTCTTTATCTGCTATAGTTCTGAATAAAAGCCCGCGTCTCCTAATGGGTCGCAGCTAATGACTAAACTGAAAGAACTATTGTGAACTAATGTGGCTCCGTAGCAGGGCTTTGGTTGCTGTGATCACGGGGTTTTTGTTCTTGCCTCCTTTGATATCGCCAATGCTTTCTTTAGACCGAGCACGTAAGGGAAAGCCTTGTACGGTTTGCTATTCTTTACAGCAGAAGTGTGAGCCTCTCTAATGCCACTTTCTCGGAAGGCAGATTCATACAGGTTCTCATTAATGCCAAAGATCATGTCTCAAGTTTTGGAGTAATTTTGTAACAGGGTTTGCTTAATAGATTCGATGTTAAAACTTGATATTGATTAGATGATTTGTTGCTTGTATCGATATGTGGAGATTTTATAAAGGAGTGTTGATTAAGAAATAAAAAAATGCAGTAAAAGTTTACAATTGATGAGAAGAAAAATAAAGGTTTCCTAAAATGACAATATAGTTCTTCGTCCATCACACTACACTGGAGTTCAGCCATTTATGACGATATTCACATTACATATGAAACAGATATGCAGATTCATCAGATGTGACTAATATATATTTTGTACTTAGTACGGAAGAAATAACACCCTCTCTATGACTGGCCTAAATGGAGTTGAACACTGTTGTACCCTATAGGAAAAAATTGCAAGACAAGAAAGACTATCTGTAATGAATATAACCAAGACATCAGTGATCATACTCCATTATCATAATTTTCCTCTGCTTTTGTCTCTGTTCGTCCTACAAAATAACCCGTGCAGTTATGATTCAGGTCTATGGGCAGTACTAAATCTCAGAACGCACTTTAAATAATATATGTATTGTCTGGAAGATGTGAACTCAACAGGAGTTCAATTTATTCACAAATTTTTCGACGGTTTTTCTGGAGTCATCATCAGCTTAGTATTCTAAACACTAAAAGCCCTTGAAAATTTTGTTAGTAAAATGGGTTTATGTCGAGTGTTGCTCCGTACCACGAATGTATTTATTGTATTTATTTTACTAACATGCGATGCCAACCTTCAAGAATTCCATTGATCTGTCCCTCGGACCAATGAGCAAATCGTGATTTCTTACATATACATGTGTTAAGTTGCTAGATGTTTAATGTACGTTTACGTTTTTTCGTTTAATTTTTCTGTCATATGTACATATATATAATATGTAGCATCCCTTCCGTTGATGCCCTTCACTTTCTGAAGTTTTACAGTGGTAATAGTCGTTGCAATGTGTTTAATACTTTTAGCATTCATGTAGGAGATTTGGATTTTTCTGCATTCAATCACCAGATTTCAATCTTTTTCACTACTATGAAATTGCTAACTATTGTATATGCGCGATGAAAGCATATGAATGTATTGTATTTTGCTATGGCTAGTAAGAAGAAGAGCTGAGGCAGAAGGTACAGCGTTTTGATTTGTCTAATGTTATTAATGACTTATCACTGCTCCACATTGTCATTCACATATTTTCTGTCGGCATCTATGTGTAACACATAAAACATAATTCATTCTCTTGAACAAACCTAGGGACCACTATCACAGGGACTAGCCAAGCAAGTAGAATACCAATAAGCAAATGTACTGTTTAAAAAGACTGAGGCCCTCTTCTAGCATGCACGATGGCTCCCAAGCTTGTGGTTATAAAAAAATTTAGCATGAAAGATCGAAAAAGTTCATTTGCATTCAAATGTAACTAGTTCATTTACCGAAAAAGTCTGAAATAAAAACGCAAACTTTCTTGTGCAGCCTAATAAGTAAACTGAAGACAACTAAAGCAAGACATACATGACTTCTGCAGGCATATGTTATGAACATCTCATCTCAAAAGCAGCGGGAAAAAGACGGAAGTTTACAAACTTTCCCTAAATACACGAACATCAAACAATATGCTCCACACCAAAAATACATTGAACTAATATAACAACTTTGCGCAGTAGACAAACTTAAGGGGCCTTCGAAAAATAACCAATAAAGTGATACACCTATAGTCTCTAGCTAACGGACTCTCTAATACAAGTCTCCAATTAGTGGGCAAACAATTGAAGGACGTTCTAACTAGCGGACATTACACACATTCATAACACAAGATGGCATGCTTAGTTCTATTTTCCAAAATATTTTGTAGGCATACTATGCTACTGCCACAGCATAGAGACTGTATAGTGCACCTGAGAACTATTTCTGCAATCCAATGCAGGGCCATTGCTGACATATTCCTGCCACAATACTTGCATAATAGCAACTGAGCATATTTCTTGTACCTCTGTATGTATGATGCTACCGCAGTTTTCTACTACAGACAGCAGTGCACTAGGGAACATGCTTAGACAACATTGCACTCTACTGTTGAAGGAAAATTCGGGGCATAATGTCATAGAGATTTTCACTTGATTGCACATATATATTGAAAAAAAGCACAAATTTTTGCAGTGCACCAGAGCATGTGTCTAACACGCCGTATTGAAAACGGCGGTTATTTCTAGATATTAACAACAATCTTATTTCAGATCTCGCGTTTCTTATTCAATATAATGCCCTATCCAACTGCAGTAGTTCCTACACGAGCAGGTGAATGTCATTAGATCAACAATGTAGAAAGAAACAGGATGCTATTGAATTCTATTGAATTTTCCATTGTGTCGGCATCCCTCTGTGTGCAGTCTGTGTTGGAATCGCCAGCGCCATTACTGCTGAACCAGCTAGCCTGGCGAGGAGACGCTCGAGGACATCGGCTTCTAGGAGGTTAACGTTTAATATATGATATAACCTCAAAAACTACTAATTATGACAAAAGAAGCAGCAGTATTGGCTAGAAATTTTATTCACCTTTCCAACGATATATAAGTCGGCCTATCTCCGTGAAGCCGATGTGTTGAAAATGCTTGAATAGAAATTGCTGGTTTTCGGGCCAAATGTTCATTGACATTCGATCTGCTAATGTGTTAAGTTTTTTTTTGTTGGCACGGGCTCTTTCTTGTTGGCACAGCTCTCTTTTAGGGTATGGTTGGTTTGAGTTTGCTAAAGCTGCATTAAAGCTCCTGCCTACGCTGTAGGCCTAGTATTATACCTTCAACCATGGACATAAATTAGTGCCTATTTGATTTGGTATCGTCCCTTTCCCCACAATCAGAGCTGTACAATCGTCCCTGTCCCCACAATCAGAGCTGTCTCAGACATTTGCGTTACCTATCCCCCACATAAACTATCCGTTTCAACCAAGCAAAGAGGTAAAACATATGTTTGGCGCAAATATTATTATGTCCGTGGTGGTATGAAAAATATGGAAAAAAAATGACAAGGGTTTCTTATGGTGTGGGAAGTGACTTAGTTCACAAATATAATACTAAGTCCTCTAATAATACCATAATCACATAATAATACTAAGTTCACAAATATAGCTACTAACGTTCATCAATATAAAACTAACGTTTATAAATATAATACTAAACTTCACCAATAGAATGCTTAAGTTCGCCAATATAATACTAAGTTCACCAGTATGATACTAAGTTCGTGAATATCTGGATTTGTGCTGGGGGTTAGAGAATAGGGTGGGCATAACGTTTTGTAGGTGAGGGCTGCTTTATACCATTTTAATTGACCACAGACTTTGAAAGTAGAGATAGTAAGTCAAGCGGATAGCTAGCAGGTTATAATAATGCACGTTCGTTTGTTCACATGAACCAGTACTTGTTCGCATTGATGTTCTTAGGTTCATGTTGCTGCAATGACCTTTATTGTGGCAAATCTTATGGTACTTTGATCTAAACATAGTCACAAGAAGTGAAGAAGGTATTTCTAGTAACTATGATCTACATTAAGCTCTGTGATTAATACTCTGGCAATCAGTTGTTTACATTGATGCTTTATGTTTTTATTACTCTTTTACGTATTGTAAGCCTAATCTATATAGCGTGTGCATTTCATTTGTTTCACCTGGTTTGGCACCTGTTTCCACTGTGTGCAGAACGTGTGTAGACGAAATTCGAAAATGAAGTATTGCGTTAGCACAACTTTGAACTGTAGGTTGGTGTCGCTTCTGACACATGTAGATGTTGGGGGGAGGGGGGAGGTTTGATAACTGACTGCAGGGATAGGTGTTAACCATTTGTGGGTGGGGTTCAGACACCAGCGGAAGCTATATGGTGCTCTCTTCAGAATGTTAGGAGAAGTGGAGTTGCCAGCAAGTTTTACAATGAGAACTGCTCTGTACAATTCCTGTGAGGAACATAAGTCTGTAAGAAAGGAAGTCCTTGGCCATGGTCATGACCATGCCATACATAAGTATAGAAAACGCTCAAGACTGGTGGAATTAAGCAAGTGGACTGTCATATATTGTGCGTAGTCAAAATAAAATAGTGTGCTTATTTGCACAATATAATCTTATCTACAGTCAGAATGGCTAGCTTAAAGTTTTGGCAGCCTGGATACTCGAGACGAACCAAATCGGTGACATCGTGACCGAGAAAGCTAATCTACTTAGTATTATATCGGCAAACTTAGAACTACATTCTGGTGAACTTGGTATTATCTCGGCAAATTTAAATTTACGTTGATGAACTTAAGTATTATATCAATGAACTTAAGTATTATATTAGAGAACTTTAGTATTATATTTATGAACGTTAGTTCTATATTGATGAAAGTCAGTATTATATTGGTGAACTTAGTTTTACATTGGTGAACTAAGTATTATTTAGCCACTTCGCGCGCCATAGTTTCTGGACATATAGACACACAACTCTTTCCAAAGGCCTCTTTAAAGGTCGAAACTAATGAAACATTGCAGTACTCCATGGACCGTGGAGACGGGGGCCATGCACCCCCCTCACTTTTTTGCAAAGTAAAATTGTTTAACTATTATGATTACTAAGGAATGTTACCCAAAGTATCCGAACTATGGTCTGGCTCCCCCACTTTAAATCACGCTCCGCAGCCCATGTACTCGGAATAAACTGTATACATACTTCCCTAAACTTTACCATTTCTGACTGTCTTCACTGTCAACACACAAAGCAACTTAATTAATTAATGGGAATTGAGGAGCATCCAAAGACTTAGAAGTCAAATATCTACAGATATATGATTTTACTAATTGTGAATTTAACCTCATAGCACAACACACAAATCGGGGTGCCTCCTGCAATACAAGCGTTACAGCGTTACAACAACATTTTATAGAGATATATAGTTAATATAGATAATGTTCTTATAAATTGTTTGTAGCGTTACAACGTTACAACAATATTTTATGGAGATGTATACTTTGCAATGGTCTTTATAAACTCGTTGTAACGTTGTAACGCTAACTTCCATGGTACCATGGTAGTCGTATACGTAACATATACCTATCTTGTGCTGAACATAGAAACCTTGGCTGAGGATGTCACACAGCAAGTAAATTACTAAAAGTACTGAAACCCCTATATCACACTATTGCACTTGAACTCTTCCTTAGGTAGCTAGATCACTCACTCACAAAAAAAATAGTTACGGTATAATGCTAACCAAAGAGACCGGACAACTGACATTAGGCAAGATATGGGCAGCTAGCTAGTTAGTTAGCAAGACGTTTACGTCAGTCTCCAATAATTAAGTACAGAAGGTCATAAGACTCACACTCAACTTCAAACCTTTCCACTTTCAGTCTTCATGCATGGCAAGGTGTAATATTAATGTAGCTGGCTTCACTGTTCCATAAAACCACATAAACTATCCATTTCAACCTTGATTGTGGGGTAAAGGGGGAAGATAGGCTGCTTTCACAAGCAAAGAAGTGAAACATATGTTTGGCACAAATATTATGTCCGTGGTTGTTGCTATCCAGGCCTTCAAATAGCCATCGGTCATCGGATAATGACCGATAGACTACACTGTAAAAAGTAACTTTCCAAAACGAGAAAAATTTGTATCAAAATGAGATAATTTTTCTCAAAATGGGAAATCCGCTTTGCGATGAAATTTTTCCCAAAACCGGGATAAATTTTCCCGAGGGATAAATTTTCCCGTCCAGAACAGGGAAATATATCTCAAAACGAGTGGAGTATTTCTCAATACAGGAAATATTTTCCCGATTCGAGAATATGATTCTCTAGCGTGAGGGTCACCTGCGCGTCTTTTGTTATCAGATCACGAAGAGTCTACATCTAGATAAGAGTAAACAATCTGTTTCGCTATTCAAATTCACGTAATGCCTACATGTACACAATTCAAAAGAAATTAGTGCATGCAAGCACATCAGTTCATAGGTCATAGTTCGGTTCATGTATCGAAAATGGTTGTTGTTCGTCAAGTATCAGCTTCCAAATTAACGTTTGATAACTTGAAGTCGAAGTGAAACAACCGTCCAACTCCGCTGAAACTTCTTTCGTCAGA
>JAOBRC010884224.1:0-16756 GCA_027575255.1 Scolionema suvaense | reverse complement strand
AGCTATGAAATCTCCTTGAAGTATGGCAGAACTAATGCAGTTGGCTAGGAAAAAATTTTGAGCTACTGTTCCTTTAAACAGTCGCACAAATTTTCTTTTGATTTCTGACGAATAGCGAATAATTCCTTCTCTTCAGAGTGTGCAGCGAGAATTCATCCATTCTCGCTCCAAGATCAAAGTCACTCACTAACTGCGCTCTCGATCACGTCTCAGCAACTCTAGCGCAGTGACGTCACGAACACTCCCTTGCTTTTATGCTGCCCTTTGCTGTTACTCTCTTGATTGGCGAAGGGGAGCGAACGGAGTGTTTGTGACGTCACACAATGCTTTACAACTTTTTTTTTATAAGCAATCGCCCCCAAAATGCTTAAATCAGTAAACAATTGTTAAACAATTTGCTGGGGCGAAAAAGAGGTTAGTTAAACAATTAAGGCTTTTCAATCCCATGTAAGCCCTTTAAATAGATTGAAGACTAGAGGAATAGAGGGAAGATAATTTAATCAGCCAAGTAGATCTAAAAATCTGCATTATTTAATCTAAATTGCATCATTTGCTGTATTCCTAGCTACATTCGTAGAAATAAATCTTGGCAAAAATCAAAATGCCTGATCTGTCAGACATTTGTATACAAACAGCATTGAGATAGGGGAAATGGGGGTGAGTTAAAAGTGGATATTTTTGCCGAACTGGTATTTCCACGATTGTAGCTGTGCACAGAACTGGAACGTTTTCAGGAACAAATCTTCGCAAAGAAGATTGGAATATACCAACAGTTGAGCACAAAAAAATCGCCCAAGATGCTGTCTCTATCAATCTTGAAGAAAGGACAGCTGGAAAATGATTAGATGAGATTCTTGCGGAGACTGGCGCCCATTTATACATGCAGTTCTATACAAGAGTTTGATGATGCAGTGATAATTCCTGCATGGGTAAGTAGAGATCGTACCCACAAACTTCACAAACAAATTACAAGCCAAAGCGGAGGTAGAGTTTAGAAAGTTAATATTGATATGACCTTTTGGTTTTACCAATATCCATGGTTTTCCCTAGACAAATTTTCATTAGTAGTTTCATTTAGTCATCAATGCGACAAGAAATATCAGTACATAAATGTGGCTATATAACTGAAAGAATACTATTCCTTTAATTCTAAAGTGAGGTTATTCCAGTAAAACACAACATTTTTTCTTCAGCCCAGGAGTTTTTTCTGAACAACGTGTCAACACCATGACGTTACTGTCTGTGAATGAGGGCCATGGTGGGGACAAAAAAGTGGGAAAAATTTCTGGTTTTGCACTTTCTGGCATACTGCATGACGAGTGAGAGAAATAACTAACGAACATCATAAGTAAGTATGTTGAACAAACGCTTCTACAATTGTTGATTCAGAGCTCAATAAATGATTTTTTTTGTACAATATACCTTTTCACAATCTCGTTACTGAATCGACAGAAGTGGAAGATAACTGTTCTAGCCACATACGATTGACAGATCCACAGAGACGACAGGGTTAAATAAAAAGGCAACACACCAGCTCTATTGCAGAGACGAGAGTTCTTAACGATTTGCTGCTTTGAAATCACGCGGTAGTTTCTCTAAACACTTCCTTTTTGCCTAGCAATGACCTGTAACGGTTTTACTGACCTTCAAAAAGGTGTAAGCCCGGGGATAGCAGCAAAACTATGAATAGGTGTGTTGCTTTGTTGCAAAGGTATATCAAGAACTAAGCATATGTAATCCTGGACAAAATCTTGTGAAAAAAGACCTTTTCTCAGCTATATTAAAAAAATGATCTTTCTAAGATTTTGGACCAAAACGCCGCAATTGAAGTTACTTCAATAAATTTTTGCAGGCATTGTCGAGTGTATCGATGCTACCTAAAAAGTCTAATGTTTCTTGGCGCGAATCAAGGTCGTTATATTAAAAAAGATGAGACAAAAAAATACTTTATTTAGTGCAGAACAGGATATGTTTTGACCAACAGTCATTTTCAACAAAAAATTACTATCTATACCGAACAAACACAAGCTGTGTACTATTTACGCTGATTTGGAAATTATTATTCATTATGTTCAATTTCAAAGGTAACGGGTCATGAATAAAGTTTACCGTAATACGAAAAGCTCAAGTTTCCATAGTTCTAGTAGAAACTAATCACTACATGCTCTCAAAAGAAAATAGCCATCAAATTTCATTGAAATCAGAAGTGAGAAAATATAAGTGTTGAAAGTCGGAGTGTCACCGAAACGCACGCTGAAAATCATCGTGGTGGTAAAAAAAACAACTAAAATCAAAAATTCTTATTCGGATATATATGATTTGATGCTAAAAAAAATCACAAGACGTCATGTAGAAAAAGTTGGGCATCATTAGCATTTGGTAGTGAGTGGGTGATATATTCAGTCTTAGTGAAGAGATGTTTTCTGCACGACTTCCAGGGATATTGTTTTGCAACACATGAACATATTTCAATGAAATTATACATCAAGGGCTATATTGTTTAGCCCTCGGATATATTGATAAAGCATGTGGATATTTTAGATATCCATGATTGTTCTGATATATGACACATGGTTCGCTACATAACTGTAATTTTGATTTAGTTTCAAACCAAAATTAAGAAAGAACATTCAGATCTTGAAATATTTAAAAAATCGTTAACAGGTTTATTATATATTCACCCCAAGAAAATCGAGTTTCCCAAGGTATGAAATATGACCCATAGCCACTACTGCTCCTCAACTTCATACCAAAAATTCCAAATTCATGAACTGATTTCAAAATATTTTTGCAAAATCATGTAAATGGCCATTGTCGGCATAAAATAGCCACTGCAAATGTCAATAAGAGTTTCCTTAGATATGATGTGTATGCTTCATAACATAACTATAACAGGTATTAAATTTTACACGAAAACATGCAGAGTAGTGAACGGATCTTGACATATTTCAATAAAAGTGGAGTGGCGTTTAGATTTTGTTGCCGAGAGTGCAATCTGAACCCCACCCCACTTTTATTGGAATATGTCAAGATCTGTTCACTACTCTGCACGTTTTCGTGTAAAATTTAATAGCGGGCGTCTGTTAGAGAGTATGAATAGGTGTTCTGGAAAGTCGTACATACGTAAAACTGTTCTGCAAAATTGTGTAGAGGTCATATCAACCGTTCTCACAAAAATTACAGAGGAAGACACAAAAACACTTCGAAAAAAAAGGATATCAGAAAAACTCTTGATTTCCTTGACAAGTCCAGGAAACCTGAAGAAAATCTGATGGGTGTAACGCAACTCTATGATTAAATAAAGTATCTATGCATAAATAAAAGTAATACGTCATTAGGTAGCTATGAAGACAGAAAGTTGGATAATGCAGTGAAGGCAGGGCTTCATTTTCATAAATATTCCAGCACACCACTGCATGCCACGGAATCAACAGCTGGACGTGCAATGTAACTGATACCATGGACGCATAAATTACTATCAAATCATATGTCCGCGCTGATACATAAATAGGAGATAGATCAAGTGTCGAAACTAATGTGGGATGTAAGTCCGACCACTGATCATCAAACGAACAAATCGCAAAGCAGGAAGCATCCTTTTCGTGGAGATCGACGTTTTATTAACTTTGGAGACACGGCAACCGTGTCGTGCGTTTATCTTGCAATTCATGTATGATTCCAAAATGGATTCGTATGTTCTACTTTGCCTGCTCGTAGTTTTATTCGCCTTTTACATGTGGCCTACGGTTGATGCATTGACATGCCTCAGATGCGAAGAACGAAAATGCCCACCAAAACCGGTCTGCAGAGGTAAGATTTCTGCAATTTAGAAAATGTAAAGCACTATAGAGTTCTCATTTTCGAATGCACAAAGAGCCTGTTACTGGGAAGTTGTTTGAAGAGGTTTGTATACCTTATCGCGATAAAAGCAATGTCGGCAAAAAGTGACGAAATTTTGTCGAGATGACAAAAGTTTTCTGCTGACATAAATACAGCATTGGTATATAAAAACAATTTCTGAAAACCTAAATTTTTACCCATCAAACGTTTCTCCGACATTATTGCAGCCGATAAGGTACAGCTTTTTCAATGAAAATACAGTTTTTAAGAACATAATACTTAATGCCTTAGAGCCAAAAGTTAGAAACATCACAATAACGCATCGGAGTTGATAAGATTATTCTGTAAAATTAGAGTTTACTAATGAATGAACCGGTGGAACATAAGCTCTTGGCTCACTGTAAGTTTCTGCATTTTGAGTATCAAATAACATTTCGTTTAGTAAAAGTATGGATTTTAGGTGAATTGGTCTTAAGTACGCGCTAAGAATATTTTAGGCATCATTTTGAAGTCAACATGAGCAACAGAAGAAATCAATCAATAGCAAAAAAAAATTGTCGACGTTCGTGTATCTACCATTTTGACACCAGCCTACCATTACTAGCATATCAAAACGAGCAAATCACACCAAGGAAGTTCTACTTCCTTGATCAAACAAATCAGACATAAACCCCAAGAAGATTCAAAATTTGCCTTCTTATGCCCTCCAATGGTTTTTTCATAACAAGGACATCTACAAATCTACAATTCTACAATTTCTATCCTCTTGCACTGATTCTATGATAACATGTCTTATTTGCTGTGGCCGACCCCAAAAGATTCAGATTCAAAGTATGTACTCGAAGGTACTTAAAAGGTTCTTAAGATTGACACATTTTTTTTTGTGTGTTTAGCAGCTTTATTTTGTGAAAAAAAGAGTTCAAAAGTAAGAAGTTTATCTATATATAGTGTTTTCTTACCACTGACCATGTTTTTGGATCCCAAAAATGATTCGTTCAAAAGTTTTCCAGATTTTCAATATTTCTGACGGCCCCCCTTCGCTTACTAAGACCTCCCTCCCGCTTATTTATTTTTTGTTAAATTTCCGACCCTCCTACTATTAATTGACCCACCCTTCGTTCTATTAGGTACCTTAGAGTATTTCAACATGTGCGTTCATCCATCGATAATCGTTGGGTCATCCGTGGAAAGAGCAGGAGCTTTTGCACCATCGCAAACACAAGAGAAATATGTTAAACTTAAACTAAGGCTTTTACGCTGTGCACGATCCTAAAACTTCAGGCACCTTTATACATAGACAGTTGAGGCTTTGTAATTTTGAAAACTGACCTTACCTCAGTTTCAACATTTTTGTGCGTGTTTGGTGAAAATTGAATCGTCCAACTGGGACCATAGAGCTTCGTATGAATGCCGATAAATCTTTTCGAAGAATGTGAAATCAAACTTGCATGCCACAGTGCTTTGTGCTGTGCTTCTTGGCAATGACCAAAAACATAAACCCTGTGTCGCCTACGATCAAATTTCGTTCCACTTGTAAAAATGACGTAATCATCATGACTGCAATGGCTATCAAAATTTTACGTTACATTTCACTGACCAAGTTCTTATAATGTTATAATACGCTCAATATCGAAGAGTTTTTCCAAATTTTGATTTTGCCACGATACAAAAATTCAGTCTATACCCGACCACATGTTTTTTACAGAACAAAAATTTTGTCCTTTGTTTAGACGTAGCATGTGCTTTTGAAGTAGTATGTAGTGGTTTCCTGTATATACATGCTAACCAAGTTACGATCATAGCAAGGCCTACATTCTTTCAAATATAAATTTTAAGTAGCCGAAAGGCACCTTACATGTGCCGAAAAAATGAACTTTTGTTTTGAGGTAGTGCTAAAAATTAAAAAAAAAAACCTCAATAGTAAGTGCAGAACCACCAATCCTTTCTGCTTTTAACAGGGGAAGTTGTCTTGGACGCCTGTGGATGCTGTAAGGTTTGCTCAAAATGGCTTGGAGAAGAATGTGGTGGACCGTGGAATACAGCTGGAGTTTGCGATCAACGATTTTATTGCTTAAAAGAGCCTGGGCCGAACGAATTTCAAGATGTTGGATTCTGTGGTGAGAATATATAGATCTGTAGAAAGTTTGTTTACCTATGAAATGAAACAACAGTGGCTGTTCTTGTCGCACTGATCAAAATACTGATACACAAACATATGCCGCGGAGCGTAATTTAAATTGGGGGTAGGGGGGGAGGCAGACCATTGTCCGGAGGATCTAGCGCTGCCTTGGGTAATATTGCTCTTGCAGTCATAGCGGTCCATGACAAAGGCTTACTATTGGCTGAAAAACTTCGATCTTATTCTTCAATTCTTCGTAAGTCAACTAACTTGATTTTCTGTGTTATCATCAAGGCAACCATATCATTTATCAAGGAATACAGTTATACGTACTCGTGAGAACTATGAAAAAATAGTGAGTATGGATGAATCTATGATAATTGTGCGAAGTAAATATATCGTGTTGTCGCCACAAAAACGGTACTGTTTTTTCAGTTTCTATTCGGCTTTTTTGCTTTATTTTCAGCATGGAAAAGAAAGCCTGGTCATGGCTGGCAGAAGAGAAAAAATGTCTATCAACGACGAAGGAGAGTGCATCGTCGATATAGGTTGAAAACCCACAAGAAAATATTCTCCAAGTATGCCAAGAAGCCATCAATCAAGAAGCATCGCTACACTCGTTTTAAGACGTATCACTAGTGTCATTGATGAGTTTACAAAGAGGATATCGTTAACGTATTTTTGGCACAAATAAAGTATGACGTTATGAGACGTTGAATGAGTTCACCTGCAGAAAAAGAACGGTCTTCCACAGCTGGGTTAAACATTGTGATTTTTATGTGCGAAGTATCAGCAAGGGCTACTAAACCAAGCCTTTGGTATAGCTTTTGTCACGTTTAGTAAATCGTTACCTAGCCTTTGGTATAGCTTTTGTCACGTTTAGTAAATCGTTACCTCCGTCAATGTAAATATTGAATGATCGCTGCTTCGTATCTTTAGTTGTTTTTACACCTCCTACATCGGTAGCCATAATATTACGCTCATATGCTTGAGCTTAGTTTTCTGTTCGCAGAAGTAAAAACGAAATATGTTCAGAGTAATATCTGTAATAAGAAATGGATATCGTTTTTTTGAAAAAGTAATTACCAAGATAGAAAATAAGTCAAAGATACGACTACTCTTTTTTCTTCTTCTTTGTCCTTTTTTTTTTTCTTTTTTTTATTTTTTGAGATAACAAACTTCCGCCATGCTTTCTGAAAGCTTCGTCAAAGTTGAGATACTTTTCTACATCTCAAAACCTGGTACCTACAATATAATACCCCAAAATCTGCAAGGATCAAAGATTTCTACGGCAAATGAAAATTGAGTGAACGATTAATATACCATAAGGGAAGAAGTATTTCCAGGAATCGTTTTTCGCAGTGAAATTTTTCCAGCATTTTGCGGGATTTACTTTTCCCCGCAGAGGCTTAACCCTATTTAGCCCGGCATATTTCAGACCCCTATTTCGCCCGGGGCGGGGTCAATATGACCCCCTCCTACCAAAATTTGATTGGGGCATCGTGATGCCTCCAAACGTGGCAGGATTATAGCAACACCTTTCTTCCTTACGTTTTAACTGCAAAAACCATGTCTACTTCATCTAAAAAGTAGTGGCAGGGTCCCAAAGTGACCTCTTTTTTTGTTTCCATTATAAATTACAAAATTTCTGGAAAAACATACCCTCACTTTCAAGTCATGTAACGTGTTTCAAGTGCAGAAGGCATGCTTTGTGGTACTAAATCATAACGTGTAATAAATGTACTGCATTTCTGACAAGTTTCAGGTCATCTGGATGTGCCAGCCAAATTTATGGAAGAAAGAAACGGAAAATTCGAAAAAATGGTTTTCGAAAATTTTTCTACCCACCTTCGACAAGTAAGCCGCTCTATCCAAACGAAATGCCTGATATGGTTCAAAATGCCTTTAAAACATGTCTTATATATGCAAACTAAAAGCCAAAAAGTTTCAGGTTCGTAGGTTTTACCGTTTTTGTGATATTTAAAAGAAATCGAGGGGGGTCATATTGACCCCCCCCTCCGGGGTAAATAGGGTTAATGAAGGATTTTGGTATCAATAGATGCTTCATAGCTGTGTAACTTTTTTAAAAACTTATCATCAGGCTAAGTTATTGTACAAACTTGTTTTTGAGTTTAGTGTCGGCGATGATAAGAAAGACAGTTCATTCTTCCAGGGTAAAACAGAGCTATGTGCAGTTTAAAAGAATGCAGAAGAGACAAAAAGCACCGTCCTTCTTATGTTATACATGCTTCGAATTTTAAGACTTTTCAAAAGTGTACTTGTAAACAACTTTACACGTACTTATGCAATTGTGTATCGCTTTAGAAACTGAACGGACCAGTTTTAATGCTACTTATACGACACAAGAAAAAACATAGCTTTCCCTAGGATTCGAACTGGATTCAAACTTAATTGTGGAATTGATACTAGAAGATATAGAATATTGTATAGGTTCTAAATTCAAGCAGGCAAACTGTTGTTGTGTGCACAGGGTAACCGTGCTTGTACCTCCATAATGAACCGTGTGTTTATATAGGACCACATGGCGCGAATTTGCTGTACTTTAGGCAGGGAACTTGATGTGACTAGCCGTTGGGTTGGAACACTTGGAATTATAGGATGTCGACTGAATGGGACTTCATGAGAAGGGAACTAATCTGACAGCTATGCTGACAGCTATGCAAGTAGCATACATTCCGACCCTCCCGATTTGCCCGGGAGAGTCCCAGTTTTGAGGTCATCCTCCTGGACTCCCTCCGAAATAAAATAATGCTCCCGCCTTCAGACGAAATCTCCTATGTAGTACTTCTTTCACTGTCTCTTTTGCAGCTTATTTGCTTACCACTAGGAGCGCCATTTCTTGCTCAATCGTACATATGTGTTTTGCATTAGGCAAAAAACGTCTGGGCAGTGAAATGACATCGGAAAAAAAGTTTGAGGAAGAAATCAATTACGTTTCCTACCAAATACTCCAACTATGAGTCCGAATAAAAAAATCGGTACAACAGAACTGCATTCTAAGACATCCACTATAGTGGAAGAGACCTAACAAATGAAGTCTGCCCGTCCTCTGTCCTTCCATCTATCACCAACACATTTTTCTTGTACAGTTGCTCAATGGACATTTCTGAAATTTGGCGTTGGCAATATGTCATGAAGAAAAAGCGATGGAGCTGGAAGTTTGGAAAATCTTTGACATCAATTTACTGGTGGCAATTTATGCCGAAACATGGCCATTTTTAGGGTTTTTTGAAAATATTTCAAGATTCATTCATTGCTTTGTTTAAGTTTTAGTGTGAAGCTTCACGGCAACAGAAGTTTTATTACTGACCATGTGTCATGACCATGTTTCGGCTTGTGGGTGGCAATTTACGCCTAAAAAATCACAATTCTAAATTCAAAGTGTTGTTCCAAATATTGTATGTCAAAAATGTCGCATTCGATTTTTGTCGTTTTTGGTTCAATTCTTAGAGGCAAGTCTACATTTCTTATGTACTATGTGCCATGCCTGATGAAAATCTTGTCAGGCCTGCAGGTGGCAATTAACATCCGAGATTAGCCATCTTCAGAGTTTTTTCCAAATATGTCATTAACGGTACATCCGTTTGCTACCATTTTTGGTCTGATTCTTCAGGGCAACTCTGCGTATATTATTAATCATGAGCGATGTCTGGAGAAAATTTTCTTAAAGCTTGCGGGTGGTAATTTATGCCGAAAATGGTTATTTTTTTACAGTTTTATCAAAATCTCATCCAATATGTTGGTTCATCTATTGTTTGTCATTATGCGGTGGATCTTAGGGGCAACATAGCCCATGCCCGATATCTTGGGAGTACGTCTTTCAGGTTGCTGAGGCAATTTATGTCAATAACGGCTATTTTTAAAAATATTTCACTAACGCCTCATCAATATTTTTGTGAATTGTAGTGTGAATCTTTTGCCCTACATCTAATCTTTTTATGAAACACATAGATTCTAATTTAAGGTTGTAATGCTAATAATTGCTAAAGCTATAACTTGTTATTTGCATATTTCGAACTCTTTTGTGTCAACTCAATTACTATTGCACCAAAGAAAAGAGGAAGTGTGCATGCACTGCCATAATTACGCAATTGGCGTTCCTGGGTAGCGGATACTTTTAGATGATCTTACTGGCACAATCAAACACAAAACTTTATTGTGGTTTTTGCCGCTTCTTCGTTTGCATGCGAGTCTAAAATGAATTCATGACAGTCACATTTTTGTCTATAATTTTGTTTAAGTTCAACTTAGGCGCTGATTTTGAGAAATATTCTGGGGTATCGCATTTTCCGGCATTCTGGAGAACACAATTTTCAAAATTTCCCCCTAACCAAGCAAATCTCCCGGTTTTGAATCGCTCAGGTTTGGAATCTATGAAGTAGTCTTATTCGCACTCGTGACGCTGGCGTTCCCAACGTCAATACGACAAAACGTCAATTATTTTTTATTCTATCAGCTTCCTCGGCTACTACTGGTTCTATAAGGCACATAGATCAATTCACTTTCGTCAATCTTTACACTGACAAGATCTTTTAAAAAGGCATGCAATTCGGTGATAAGTTATGAAAGGAATTTACATATTTCAAAGTGACAATATAGACCAGCTATATTTTCTACGCGGATAAGGTATGCAAAACTTGAACGTTGCCATTCATTCATTCAGTCATCATCATCATCATCATCATCATCATCATCATCACTTTCCACGATGCCGCCACCATCTTTATTGTTTTTCATGGCATATAGTTTGTTGAACGTTTCTTCGCTAACCAGATTCACAAGTCCCGATTCTTGGCTGACGAAGCATGCGTCTTTTCCGAACCAGAAAAGACAGTGACTGCATCCATCACTACCATCACATCCTACATTTGGATCGCAAGCTTCAAAGCATCTTGGGAGATTCATACCCTGAAATCGAAATATGACTCGTCTTACAATATGAAAAAAAATAAATAAATAAATAAAAAAAACCCGGTTTTTGTTAGCCAGCAGATTGAGAGCATGAAGGACGTAGAAGCAGAGAGAGCACGAATAGACGGGCAATCTATGAGAAATAGACTTTGATCTAACTGAACGTCTTTGTTGGACAAGAACTACGACATGTACCCAAGTTATGTAAGTATTTCAGGAAAAGTAAAAAAAATCATGACTATGGTCAATTTTTCTGCTCTCTGTTAAGTGAATAGGAAAGGCTCACATATTTCGGAGATATTTATTCAGATGATCTAACTTTAAATTGTAAGTTCACAACTATACAGGTTTCTTGAATATAAGCAAAGAAAGGACTTAGGGAGGCCTGGGAAGAAGAATCACGTGTGTTCAGTTCTGAAGTACGGAGAGAACAGGGTTGAAGCATTGAAGCATTGAGAAGCATATACCACCAAAAATGAGCAGAAAGCGATGAAACTTTATACAGCAAATTCGTTTTTTAACACAAACATCAAGGTGGGGGAGGGGGAGGGGGTCTGAGTAATAGAGAGAATCGATCAATAATAATCGATAAAAGCACCATACTGAGCGCAATATTTCCAATTAGTGGTGTACCATCCAAAGTATCCAAATTTTGTTCCCAAAATACTCAATATTGAATTTCTTTTAGAGCATTTTTTCTCTCATTTTATCATAGAGCTGGATAATATGCCAAAGATCTGTTTGAGAAAATGCATAATCTAAACAGGTAATTGGGTAGTAAGGAAGTTAATGCTTAGCAATGGTAAACCATTGGCATCATTAAAATCAAGATGGTAGCTACTAAACTTTGAGGCTCGATATCTTTAAAACAAGACAAGCTTTTATAAAGAAAACAAGTGAATGTCATGTTTTAGTGTGCTCTATCTCATGACGCTCCAGTAAAGTCGAAAGCTAAGCTGTTTCAATACGATTTATTTTCATGTTTTAGTTAATAGCTATATCTTTTCATGAAAATGATATTCCCAGGTAGCTTTTATGAATTCCGAGGCTTACGTAAACACTATAAAAGTTTTAAAAACGGAATGTGAGTATATATCTGATCGGACGAAACAATGTCAGGTGAGAGTGACGAAGTTTTTGCCAGAGTACGAAAAATTCACCCGGCAAGTATTTTCGTCTAACTTTGGTAAGGTTTCATGTGGGCACGTTGGGCGAAACAGACAAATTTGTGGCCAAGGCACGAATATTTCGCCATGATTTTCTGATGAACATTTTTTCTGATTAGGGCAGGAATAACAATATTGTACTAAAAGGGCTTCCTGCTTTTTACAAAACCAGAGCATCACAGATTTGGCACAGGACGTCTTCTCCGATCACCTTGTAACGTGACGTCACTTTTGCCATCAAGTTTCATCGATTGATCTAAAGTATGACCATACGTATATTCATTCGCTAAAGGCTATAGTGCCTTAGCTGATAATTTTAGACCGTCAAACTCTCACAAAATTGAAGTTAATTTGTGTCAAATTACAGTTATTGGGATCAGAGATAAATACTTGGCTATGCCCCCCTCCGTCTGTCCTTCATCCACATCTTGCCTGTGATGCCAAATTTTCGCATCACCTGGACCAGAAAACTTAGAAGTGCAATCCGTATCACACGACAGTATGCCTGCACATTACCACATTTAGCACATTACCAAAGATTTCATAGCCAATTTTCCACAACGGAAATTGCACATCAAAATGCTGAACACAGCAATTTTCTCGTCGTTGCGCATGCCCAATGATGGTAAATACCCGTTTTATTCTAATGTGCAGGAGCGATGATGAAAAAATTAAAGTTAAAATTCGTAATCTATGCATGGCGCCAGAAGCGTTTGCTTTCGCCGGATAGAAACTTCACTCGCTTCCCCTCGACCAAACACAACTCGACTGCTAAACCACACAAAGTACGAGTCAGCGAATTTCTTCAATGCATATAATGACACTATTCACATAACATTTGCAAAACCATATACACCTATTATAAGTTATGAGGCTGAGTAAGATTAAGATATTCGAAGGGTATATTTCATATGGACCAACTATATTCTCCATAAAAAAGGTACCAAAATCATTTCTGCAATCTCAGTCATCATCATCATCATGCGAAATGCCGTCATTTTGATTGATTCTTAATGCATACAACTTGCTGAGCATTTCTTCGCTAATTATACTCGACGAGCCCCAGTCGAAAAAGCATCCTCTGCCGAATAAGTCCTTACAGACGTGGCATGGTCCAGCTGCACAATCAGAGTCTGTGGTGCAAACAACTAAACAATTACCCGTGCTAGTAACCTGAAAACAGAATATCAATGGTATGACCTTGGGATTCACCTTTCAATAGCTATAAGCTTAAAATTTTGGTATGTTCATAGCTGAGCAGCAAGCAGTTTTCAAGCATCATTCATATGACCTGTCATGTTATCTTCATTTATGCTGACCATAGTTAATAAAACTAAATACGGATTTCTATTAACTGTGTGCTGACGTTTGCATATTTTCCGGAAAATCGGCAAAACTGTCCAAAATTTTGCTCAATTTTTATCGTACATAGCTAAAAATGCAACCACAGTTGAGATGGATGACCCCTCAAAGTGTGATTGGCAGTTCTGGGCAGTTAGGGATCTGGAATGGCTCAGTGGTAGCGCGGTCGCCTTGGGCACACAAGGTCGAGGGTTCGAATCCCACCGTCTGCAACTGCTAAGCGCGAAATCCCTGAAGGTTAAGATGGGTAGGAGTTCAGTAAGGCCTAGCACTAAGTGATAGTGAAGCGACGAGCAGAGAACAAATCTTCAATTCAAATTTTCATATTTTCAAGAGTTTTCAGGGGAATAAATTCCCTCGTCCCCTTCTAGAGTGAGGTTAATTTTCACGAAAATGCAAATCAAAGCCTTCTCCACTCAACATGCAAA
The DNA here is from genome assembly GCA_027575255.1 of Scolionema suvaense. Taxonomy (NCBI): domain Eukaryota; kingdom Metazoa; phylum Cnidaria; class Hydrozoa; order Limnomedusae; family Olindiidae; genus Scolionema; species Scolionema suvaense. The sequence goes on along the minus strand of JAOBRC010884224.1, from coordinate 2,909 downwards.
AGAATGTATGCGCACCAAAGGTTTGTGATGATAATGTTGGCATTGAAACGACGATGATGATATGACACTGATAATGAGGAGAACGAAGAGGTGACGACAAAGACAGATTTTATTAAAAGTTTTAAATTTGTTTTATTTCGATCTTGTATACCACAGTTAACTAACAAATATTCTTAGTTACACGCTTTTTTAAAAAATAAGCAAAGCTTTATAAGCAACACGAGACTCAAATCTTTGAAAAAGTTTAGCAGCAGCTCAGCAGCAGCTCAGCCTGACAAGATCCAAAAGAAAAGTTAATATGTAGAAAGATAAAAAGTTCGTCATAATGCAAAAGAAGAGTATTTTGCTAACAACGGATACTTTTTTATTATTCCATTTTGCTAGGAACCGATAAATACGAGCTGAAATACATCAGAAGAAGTCCGAAACTTGAACTGAGAAAAAAAAAACCACCCCTGTCGTCAAAATTTTGACAAATCCTCTCCGTCAAAAGGTACAAAAAAACATTTTCTGCCATCTCAGTCATCATCATCATCATCATCATCATCATTATCATCATCGTCCGAAATGCTGCTATTTTTGTTAAGCGTTTCTTCGCTAATTAGATCCGGCGACCCCCGCCAGTTGACAAAGCATCCCATCATGCCGAGAATGCTCCTACACGCGTGGCATGGTCCCGCCGGGGGTCCCACATCACAATAAGAGTCTGAGGCGCAAGGATTGAAGCAATTTCCCGTACTAATAACCTAAAAACAGAATGTAATTGTCCTTATAAGTACTTTTTAGAAGTAACCAGTAGTTGCCTATCTTTCCTTCTCTTACTTTTGGCATGGACGTATAGTTATACTTCCATAATTTTAGTAATAACAGCTTTCTAAATCATTCGTTTGTTAAGCATTATATTGAATTCGACTAAATCCCAATCTCTAACTTTAGCTTACAAGAATGTTTATCAAGACTTCTGGCATATTGTTTTATTTTGATTTAGCAGGTCAAAAGTTATAGTGCACCTATTATCCTGGACAAAATATTTGGCACAAAAGGATTTTTCAGCCAAAATCAAAGATACTCTTTTTACCACTTTTGCTTGTAAAAGCATTTTGAACCGCAAGCGCTTCAAGAAATTTTTTGCAGGTGATTAGCAAAAAAATCCCAAGCCACGCCCTAAAAGAAGCCCTACCGCACCCTGCACACACCCTAGAAATGCCAAAACATGATTTTTAAAACGTCAGAGCTAGCCGACCTGTTTTTATTTACTCGCGGTGCGGAACATGGCAAAAACGCACATGCGTGCCAATATATTTTGACCGGGATTGTAGAACTCCAAATCAGGTAAATCGTCTGTATCTACTGCCATTTGGAAGATTTACTATTTTTATACCAAATCGCTGAACATTTTATTTCACAAAGAATCGGCCTCCTAAGCTTTCAGAATACCGTAACGCTTCGATTAATCGCCCCCTTCTTTTAAACACCCCTTCGAATAAACGTCCACATTTTTCAGGAGATTGTTCAATAAACAACCTCTTCTATTCAACGTCCCTCGAGTAAACGCCCCCTCTTGAGGGGCCTTTATTAGAGATACAGTAACTAACACATGTAAAACTACTACCACCACTGTATTATTACTTCAGTTTTGGGGCTTTCATTTCTTGTAAGTACATGGAAACATAAAAAAGGTGATGTTTACGATGGTGTTGACATGTAATCTAGTGTATATTTTATTGATGCGTAAGAAGAAAAAAAGAGGAATGTCACAAAAATGTAATAGACCCCTCTTTTAAATGCCCCTGTCGAATGTCTACTAGTAGCGCCCCTAAAAAGTCCAAAAATTTAATAAACGCCCCGGGCATTTAATCGAAGCATTACGGTAGCCAGCTATGATGACGTTTCAAAGAAAAGCTATGTACTAAGCTATGTTTTTCTTTGCTAAAGTAACATCAAAACATATATCTGTATCATGTCATCAAAATGTTTTGAAGAATCTATCAGAGACGGTCTGTTTCATGTAGATCGGTTATAAAAAGGTTTTGGAACTATTATCTGTCGATACTGTCACAGTAGAACATGCTCTTAATTTTCTGAAGATTTTTATTAAGTTTCTCGTCCTTGGGTTTTTATAAGAAAGTTTAAAAGGAATCTGTTAGTGTACTATCAAAACACTTTCTTCTAGGAATCGCGGCATGTATACTTAAAGGTTCTCGTCCTTGGTAAACACATGAATAAAAAAATGAAGTAAAAGTAATTTAGGAGAGCTTCAGGTGATTTCACGTTAATTTTGAAAAACCGAACGTCCCCCTTCTTCTTGCAAAACACCTAACCCCGACCAAAATTCAAATCATAAGCGTAAAATGCGTGTAAACGCTACAACGCCCCCCAAAATATACAGAAATGGCATATGCATAAAGATCATAGAGTCAACTTGATGTAAAAAACTCTCTCCGTGGGTAGGGAACGTTCACATATTACTTCAACAGCCGATGGTGAGGCGGGTGGGAGGGGGTGGGGGTGGAAGGATGCTAAAAATCTATATGAGGGAAGGTGAGATAAGACAGGTTATAAAAAATGCAAAAAACAAAAAAAGGAAATTTTGATTTTTCTTAACCCCATATTACTCACTTTTCACGAAAATACACAATCCCGGTCATCTTATATGTAGACAAGCGCTAAAAACGGCGTTTGCCAGTCCCCACAAGCAAAAGACCATTGATATTATCCAGCCGCAGAGAAAATTAAGCATACGTGGCTTGCCTCCACGGGACGACGACTTGGCTTAACGGATCGGACATTTAGGACTTTGAGTGACTTTGAAGACGAGAAGGGGGAAATGGCCCCCCTTTCGTGACCACGCCCACTTTTTCCCGATTTTGCCTATTATGCCTATTTACAGCCGTCTGACGTGACTTGTG
>JAOBRC010883113.1:0-16757 GCA_027575255.1 Scolionema suvaense | reverse complement strand
GATGTCATACGGGTACGTTGCTAAGCATCACTATTTCCCTAGTTACCCAATTGCTAAATTTATTTTTTCAAACGGATGTGCTGCATATCATCACCATTCGTTAAAAAATGGAAGAGTGACTCCTTCACTGCAATTCAATCTTTAGTATTTTGGTTTTGAAGTTTAGATAATTTGAGTTGTACCCACATGACATCATGCATAATTTGTGACAAGATGGTAGCTACTCAACTTTAGAACTCGATTTCTCCAGAAATACAGCAGCTGTTGTCATGAAATAAAAACTGCATGTCATATTGGAATGAGCTCTACCATCTACTAAAATTTCATTTTTGACCTTAGTTCCCCTTTAAGACATAACCCATAAGATTCACTCCACTGACAACCGATGAAATGTTCTTGAAATATTCTGAAAAAATCCTGAAAATAGGCAATAATGCAACCTGCATGGTGGAAAAACGTATTCCCAAGATGTAAGGAATGGATCACAGCATAAAGTATGACAAAAATGGATGAACTGTTTTCGACATTATTTGGAAAAAACCCTGAAAATAGCCATTTTTGGATGTATATCACCACCCCAAGCCGAACCTTAACTCTACCTAGACTGGGTTTTTTGAGGACATATAAAGACTGGGGAAGGGGAGGGGGGATAAATCGGCACCCCTTCGATATTTCAGGAATGGCACATGCTATAGTCAAGAAACTTGGAGGGTAGTTAGTCCTTGGTGCGAACTTTTCAAAAATACCCCATTGACCCATGTCATAGCCCTTATTGTCTCTATACACAATGGTTTTGTTTTGAGACAATAGGAATGTGCAACTTGAATGGGCAAATTCAAAATGATGCAATTATGCAAATCATGCCATAGATAATGTGTTTTTATGCACTAATTCGTTACTCAGGGCTCTATATTAATCCAATGCAGAAGTTTGAAGGCAAAGTAAGGGTTATCGATACCTTATGACATGTACGACTATTTCTAATTGCCTTTAACAAAAGAACAATAGAACAATACGACTTGAACCAAATTTGAAATTTTCAGATGATGCCTCGACAAAATTTTGTGAATTGTCAGCAAATATCAGCACGTAAAATTTAATCCTCATTGTTTGCCAGCGGAAAACCTACCAGGGGGCCAAACGGCCATGGCTTAGAGGCTAAGTAGGGTAAACAAGATTTTCTCCAGCCATCAGTGGCCCCTCAGAATCACACCAAAAATAGCACAAAAACAAATGAACCATTCATAAGATATTTGGAAAGAACCCTGAAAATCACCATGTTAGGGCGTAAATTGCTACCTGCAAGCCTAACCCCATTTTCGGTAGACATGGCATACGATCAATAACATGCGTAGAGTTGCCCCAAACATTCACATAAAAAATAACAAAGAACAGATTAACCGTTCATGGCATATGTGGAAAAACTCTGAAAATCTCCATTTTTGTACATAAATTGCCACCCGCAAGCCAAACACGATTTTCAGAAGACATAGCATATGGCTCAAAACATGGGTAGAATCGAATGAACAGTTTCTAACATTATTTGGAAAAAACCCAGAAAATAGCCAGTTTTGGACGTAAATTGCTACCTGCCAAACGAGATTCTCAGGAGACATGGCGTATAGTTTAAAACATGCACAGAGTTTCCTTTAAAATTCGCAGCAAACATGACAAGAATTGGATGAAATGTTTTCGACATACTTGGAAAAAACATGAAAAACGCAATTTTTAGACGTAAACTGCCACGTGCAAGCCAAATGAGATTTTCAGGAAACATGACCTATGGTTCAAAACATGTGTAGAGTAGCCCCTAATATTCACACCGAAAATGACATGAATCCGGTGAACAGTTTTTGACATATTTGGAAAAAACAACGAAAAAAGCCATTTTGGACGCATATAAATTGCCACCTGCAAGTCAAACGAGAATTTTCCCAGATATGACATGGTGGTACACAGCATAACTGTTATTGTCCCATAGTTTCGTACCAAAAACCACAAAAAGGTAATGAATATATTTTGAAATATTTTTGAAAAACCCTAAAAATGCCATTTTTGTGCATAAATTGCAACATGCAAGAAAAACAAAATTTTTTTTCCAAATTCTGGCTCCATCACTTTTCCTCAATTACAGATTGTCACCTGCACACCAAATTTCAGAAAAATTAAGTGAGCAGCTATCTGGAAAAACACGTTAGAGACAGACGGAAAGACAGAAGTACGGACAGACTTCATTTTATAGCACTCTTCTTGCCTGCTAAAGCTGGAGTCCAAAAATTATTCATACTCTCCAACGCAATACAGTACTTGTGGTAGTCAGTGCAGGCTGGACATTCAAGTCTCTAAGTTCTTGACGTATGGCATAAATGAACCAGCTGTTTAATCTGATGTTACGGCTAATATTAGAAGCTACTGCCCTAATTGATAATATAGCTTGATAAATTCATACAAGAGTTAAAGAGTTAAACTACCAGGATACTGCTAAGACACAAGTCAAAAAATGTAGATCAAGAGCTCTTCTGCACAGCATGTCTGGACTGTCATCTAAATAACCCTAATCGCACATTAGAAGCTGAAGGATGACAGTGAAAAATGTGATTGGCATGCACAAATAAAAAACTATTCAATAAAAAATAAAGAAATTATCAAATAATGGATAGTTCATAACTCACAGACTAATGATAGAAAAAGCAAAAGCAAAACAGAATTCTACAGCTTTTATAAAAAGGAAAGCACATTTCAGAAACTGACACGTCACCAGTACTTACAATATTCAAGGCTGATCAAGTTGACATGAATATCAGCGGACTTTGAAACTTGATGTACCGTTATCTTACGTGACCACAATCCAGTTTGCAGCAAGTGAGCATCCCTAAATCAAAAGTAGTAAGATATTCACTATTGCTGTCTTAAGGATGTACATATTATCTAAATTTGCAAAAAATTGGTGCCAATTAAGTAACATGCTAACTAATTCTATCAATATCTAATATTTCTCCAAGATTTAAACACAACTTGTCCAACTCGTCCATTCTGTTTTTTACAAGTTAAAATTACTTTATTGCTTCCTGTTTCTCCTTACTGCTAGCTATAAATAACCTAGAGACCAGTACAGTTCACAAGGATTAGACTACAGCTTGAATAATTGGCGGATGTACAAATTCCTAATAATGAGAATCCATTGAGCAGTTCTCTGGGAAGAAAATGCCCTAGAGATGGATGGGTGGATTACAAGAAGAGCAGACAAACAGACAAGTTTTACAGGTATCTTTCACTGAAGTAGGATAGGAGTACAAGGAAACTTTTCCTCCTTCATCACAAGAGCATAATGCTCCAGGTTGCTAATCATTTTTCACTGAATGCACAAGAAATTCCAATGAAAGGCCATCACTGATGTCACAAAACTAGCACAAGTCAAATAAGCTGACTGGTTTCTAGAGCTGGAACTAGGAACTGCCTCACTGATTCTGTTCAACTTCAAAAGTTTACTAGCATGAAATCAAGTGGCACCTCATCAAATTAACACTGGTTGGCCTGGGCTCTGAAGACCCCCCATGGGTCTGGGACCAAAACTTTTTTTCTCCTCAAAATAGCTTGAAAACTCATTAAAAACAACTGAAGTATGCATATGCCATTTCTTGTCACATTTTCAGCAAAATTAGTCAGTACTCTCAAAAACGTGGTAAATTAACCTACAAAATCTACAAAAGGTGGTCTTGAAGAAAGATCAATATCTCCAGATCTGCTGCAGGCAACAATCTGATACTTGGTCAAAACATGGCCAACAAAATTATATGAAAAGTTACAAGGTCACAGCAGTTTAGCAAATACAAAAACATTTTCTAGGAGGAGGGTGCAAATTGGCACCCTGCCCTCACCCCCCTACTAGGGTTAATGTCCGGCCATGAATTACGCAGAACAAAAGCAAATCAAAAAAGGGAGAGTGAAACACACAAAAACATGAGTGACAGGCATGTGCTACCTGATATAAAAAACTTACGAAACTCTCTGTCTAAAAACAATGTTATTGGCTCCATCGCCAATAATTAGCATGCAAGCATGTTGAAAACTAGTCTTCTTGCTAGATAAATACTTTGAACGAGCCTCGTAATTCAGCATCTGCACTTTCAAGACTAGCTCAGCAACAGTTGGCTGGTAGTTGGCATCCTGCATGAAGAAATAAGAGGTGCAGCATGATATGCAGAACATTGTACTACAGACTTAACATTAGAGTATTGAAACAGCAAACACACCACCATCTTACTAAGTAAGTCTAGTCTTCGGCCAGGGCAAAATATGGTAAAAGTCAAAAATATATTTGATATAAAATACAAATTGCGGTCACCTTGAACCTCATCAATATTACTTCCTACAAATAAGTGGTAGGATAGTGCATCAAGCTAAAGTACCCTTGCTTACCTGTTCAATAATGACATCATACTTCGGAAAAGCCGCTACAACTTCTTTGATCTATATGAGTATGATAAAAAAATAAACAATAATAAATAGCAAGTGGCTCAAATGAGAATGCAACGGTGCAAGGTTCATCTGCTCTGCAGTTTCACACCAAATACTTCAAAAAATTGATAAGCGGACCATAATTTTTAAAATAAAAACCAAATTGACCATTTTCGGCATAAAAATATGAAATGATATGAAACATGGTTCATGATATTGCTATTAAGTTTCACACCAAAAATTAGAAAGAAATAACCTGTAGATCTAGAACTAGTTTCAAAAAAGGCCATGCCAAACCCCACAAAGTTTTCCCATGCATGAAAAATGTTCCCTATTAACAGCTATAGTGGTCTCTAGTTTCATACTAAAAATTACAAAAAAGTAATGCACAGAGAAAAGAATGTGCTAGAAAAACCGCAAAAATATCCATGCTTGACATGGAAACTTGCCACACCCGGGTGAACAAGACTTTCTCAGACATGATAAATGGTTCATAACACAAACACAATAACCATTAAGTATCACACAAAACATTACAAAAACTAATGAAGAATCTCGACATATAAAAAAAAACAGAAAAAAAGGCCAATTTTTCAAACATAATTTACCAAGACCAAGCCGAACAAGAGCTTCCCAGATACGACAAATGGTCCATATGATATGAATAAAGCACAAAACACTAGATGTAATTAACAGCACAACATGGGGTGTTAGCATTGTATGTAGGAGTGCAATATCCCAGAGAGTGGCAGGCAAATCTGCTGCCGAAATAACAGGAAGAATAACGACATGCAACCTTGTTACACTTGAAAAATGACACAAGCTCAGGATGACCTTGAGGATTAGTAAGAGCGTAGTGTGGAGAAATCACTGAAACTAATGACAACAGCTAATAGCACCTACAATAAACAAACCATAAGTAGATTTGAAAATTCATTTATAGGAGATGGTCTGGATGTAGCTTTAAATCTGTTTTATAGCACTATGGTACAATATTTGTAAGTTGGACTGCCTGTGGGACTCTATTGAAATTATCTCTTTCTATTTTTAACTAAAATGGTGACTGTCTGTGTGTGTCTAAATTACAGCTACATCATGAACTTTGACCTAGGGTAGTTAAAGTAATGCTATATAATAGTTAATCTTTCACGCAATCGTAGAGGCTGGTTCTCACTTGGATCTATCCCTATTCTACCTGGGCTTTTTGGTGCTATACAATACCTGGAGGGGGGGGGGGGAGATTCTGCTTCTCACCTCCGTAATTCAAGAACCATATATCCAGCAGTATTGAAACTTGGCACTCACATTCAGTAACCCTTCATACACATTTGTGCCAATTTTCAAGCAAATGGGGTGAATAGGGCGTGACCTATGACGTCATAAGTGAAATAACCTACTGTCAGATCTAAGAAATAGGGTGTTTTACAGAAACTTGCTTGAAGGCGATATATTTTTTGCAAGAATAGAAACTAGGCACACATCATATATCAATAGAAAGTTTTTATTAAGGGCTTTCTTGCGATACCTCATTTTAACAATTTGCACCAAGACTTCCCGAGTCACGAGCCAAAAATAATGTGTTTTTTCAGATCGAGGGTAATTTTCAAAAGGGGCCTGGCCTAGACAAACAATAAATTGTTGAAACCCGAGTTTTTACTCAGAACATGTCTCGATAACTTTAGGAATTCTCCAAAAGTTTGGAGCAACAGCATGCTTTCAAAAAGCAGCAGTCTTCGAAAAATCGGAAGGGGGTGGGGTGGAATCAGCCCCCCCCCCCCCGAGGAAGAATAGGGTTAACCCCATCAGACTATGCGCGGAAGACTTTCGTCTTATTCTTCTGGTCAACCAGCCCAATGTAAAACATGAACTGCAACTTTCATTTTATGACCTTCCCTGTGCTATCACGTCTTTCTTTTACGAATCTTAGTGATTTGATAGCCATTGGTATCGCTCTGGCTCAGAATGCAATTAACTCAGTTCTTGTCACGCATGCTAACCACATTTATCTCCAATTTCATTTCAAATCAATTTCAATACAGCTTGCTTTCTTCAGTAATAATATCCAAACGCAGTTCAGCTTAAAAAAAACGTATTATTGCATTCTGCATTACATGGGAGGACAAACAAATCCAACAATTATCTACAACTGAATATATACAACAACAGCCAATATGCTCACCAGAGCACCCACAAACTTGAACACTAGCATCCTAACTTACACATGACAAATGTCATAATTATATGCTTGCTAAGCAGCTCACGTAGCTTTCTCATGAATAGACTTGAATAATCAGGTATAGATACAGAGCCATGTGGATTCAACAATAAAAAATTCCATTTAATTGTGCTGTCCAGACGGCACAGTCTAGAGTTCATCAATAGAACAAGTGACTTTTCTATGATGCCACTTCAGTTGCACCAATAATTCTGGTCACATAGAAATTTACATTATCTGCAGCTCCCCAACTAAACACAGTATACACATGCAGAAGACATGCCTCCCTAAGCAATATGTAATATTATTAGATTTAAAGAAAACAAGTGCTCCCTCCACTGATAATCAGAGTGATAGAACATAAAGCCATAATGCATCATACCTGTGTCCCAAAAGGTGGATGTCGATTCACAATCTACAACAATATAACTTATATGTAGTAAATGGGCAAATAGCACTTAAAATGGTACTCAGGGTTTTATACACCCAGTAAAATAAACCTGGTATATGGACATCACAACTTAATTATATTGAGCTTTCTAGGTGATCTGCGATTATTTTTTACAAATATATCGAACCTTTTCACGATTTTGCATGAGAAAAAATGTCTGTTAGAGTACAGGCCATTGTGTGCAATAATAATTTCCTGCTTATCAGGACCAGAAGGAAAATCTTCATACCTCATGATGCAAAATTGTTCTCTCAATGAGAAAAAACTCTATTTGGAGGCAGAAATGGTCCTCAATAAAAATGGCTGCATAAAACTCTTGGTGTTCCTCCAGTTCTTGAATGGCAATAGATGCTCTCTCCACAAAAGGATTCGCAGGAGTACTTAAGTTCACAACAACAATCAATAACTTGCCAGACACGTTAACCAATGTCACAAAAAATTAACTTGAGTTGATTTTACAAAAGCAACAAAAAACATATCCCTTCCTTAAAAAGTTCAGCAGAATCTTTAAATAACCAGCAAAACTTCAAAATAAAGCGCAAATGAAGTAACTCCTACCAATTCCAGCTCTCTCGGATTGGTAGCTTCCAATTTCTCAAATGATGTGATTCCAGCGTGCACGAGGGCAGTGGACATAGTTGCACCTAAAAAATCATTAAGACAGAACTCTAGCATATGAACATGGCAATCGATATCCTATTGGGGGAGGGAATTTTTTGATAAAGTAGTTTATGATTACCAGGCGAAACTCGACTATGAACTCCTTTGGTGGTTTAACAACTAGAAGTAGACACTCCTATAGATGGAACATTACTCTTGTCGTTAACCTCTTACACAGGGACGCACTATCCAGATGGACCAGGTTCAGCTTCTGAGTCTAGATAATCTACAATACAAGATTATCTCTTAGATACCCACACCAGGATTTCGCACCTTAATCAAAGGTCCTATGGCCAGATCGAAAGACTTTAGATGGTGATGCCACGGTAGTGGCCAACTACAACCTAATATCCTGCAAAGTACCATACTTGGAAAGTGATGTCCTAAATGCACTCGTAAAATAGGATATATGTACCTATCAAGTCAGGTTTCCTAATATTTACAACAGCTTTGTCGTTGCAGAGGAAACAGAAGTTCATATTGGATTTTGCGGTATAGTCTAGCTTCTGTCCATAACACCACCGTGCTTTTGGATTGTAATGACATTGTCTCTCACCAGCACATGGAGTGAATATCTTTCCAAATTGATCCCTATGGAGCAACTGAGCTGCACTTATATTGAATGGTCACGTATCGACCACAGTTGGCAAGAAAAGTCTGGTACTAAGTATTCTGGTTCCCGCAGCAAAGGTTACTCAACAAGTATTGAGCTGGACGAACAGACAAATCGAGAGTGGAGGAATAGGAGTCTATTCATTTAATATGTAAGCTAGCACTTCAGGAACATCTTGCTGAGAGTTCAGATTGAAATTCTGGTTACAGTCCCGGGCAATGACTCCGAGGAGACACTTCATGAAATGTGATGTATCAACGGCCGTTTGGCACAATGAGAGAAGAGAGATAATTTTCGTAAAAGAAGAACTCACGAGTGGTAGAAACTCAGAATCTGAATGCAGATTTTGTTACAATACTTTCAATACAATGAGGCACTGCAGCATGGTGTTCACGTGACATGTGTTACCCTTGTTTATTTTTAAGTCCTGAGAGCATTCTTTGCTTGGGTTGATCATATATCCTGGTGAAATGAGTAGGTTGGGCACATGAAGTTTCCTTTTCTGCACAATTCATGTTCACACTGGGGGCACTTTCGCAGAGCCATTCCTCACTGTCATCGGCCAAACAAATTTCAAAAGATGACTTCATAGAGGTGAAACTGAGGCTTTTGATAATTGATGGAATGGATTCTCCAGAAAAACCTGAGTGAAAGAGGCAAGATTTCATTGAGCTGGCACAAAAACCACAAGCAGCAACGTCCACTACGAAGAAGTGAACACACCATGCTGTACTACGAATCTCTGCACAAAGACTGAAGTGCGAGTCAATCAGAATCATACTCTACTAATTCAATTCAGCATGCAACCGGAGAACAAGTCAGCACTGATATCACTTGACTTCATAATTGCAGAAATTATCAGTCACTTTGATAAATACAAATAACAGTAACCTTGCTCTGCAAACATTTAATGTTTACCGAGAACCGCTCATTGACATAGTATTTTTTATTTCTGTAAAGTCTTGAAAGAATATTTACAAAAAGAAGCACAAAGCATAAAATGAAAGCGGAATTATTTAATCAGAAAGATAGATACTGCACAATTTTTTTCATTAAACAAAAATTGTCCACAACTACAATTTATGCCATCTACAACACCAAAAAATTGATAAAGAATGGCCAATACATCCTTTCTTTTTTTCTGGTAAATGTAGTGAAACAGTGATAAATCAAGATTTCATGTCGAAAAATAATATTGAAACATACCGATTTTATCCAATTGCCGGGAAACGAATTTGGAATTCTCCCACAGCCTAGAAAGGTAATAACCGTGAAAACGACTAATTCCTCCGAAATCACTTACCATATAAGAACTATGTGAGTACAAAAACACTGATGTACATGTAAACATATTGCAGAAACATACGAGGCATAACCAGTCATATCAATGAACATCCACAGAACATCATCAATGAACCGAATTCATTACATACCTTGACTTGATGCACTTGCATAGAAGAGTAGCATTCAAGGCCGCTTTGAATCCACCACACAACAGTAAGTACTCCATTAGAACTAGCAAAAACAAACTTCTACTCAGTAAAAAGTAAGAAAAAACATAGATATAACACAGTATAATTTGATATCATAGCCTTTGACAAGAAAATATTTCTTTGAGTTGCAGCGGCAAACATAGTCAAGAGAAAAACACAAACCATTTGAAGCAAATGGTTTCCCAATGTGGCAGATCTTTCAGACTATGCCCGTAGAAATTTACTTAGTTAAACAGTTGGACGATGGGGTGTGGGCAGGTTCTTAGAGCAATACAGTGCACAAGTGAAGAGGTAGAAAACTACACGAAAGCAGCACAACTATACAGAAGCATACCTTATTACGTCAAATTAAGCCGCGTACCTAATGTCGCCGCATTAAATTAAGCCGCGCTATAATTAAGCCGCACTTTGACAAAATTAAGGTTTGGTGACGTTTTAATTAAGCCGCAGGAGTCACTTAGTACTTAAGAAAAAGTTACAACAGATTGATTTTTTCATGATGAAAGCAAGAATATTTTAAAGGAAGTTAATGCCGAGGTAGAAAATAGTCATGATGAAAGTGAACAGTGATATAGTGTATTGAATAAAGTCACTCAGCGCAGCTGAGTTTTTCTATAATTTGCCTGGTCTTTAAATAAGCCGCGTTCTATTAAGCCGCATCATTAATTAAGCCGCGTTTTTATTAAGCCGCATTTTTGAAGGTGCGGCACAATTAAGTACGCGGCTTAATTTGACGTAATAAGGTATATATACAGAATTTTGGGAAGCAATGAAGAATACACTCATAAGCAGCAGAGGATTGGCGCAAGGAGGCCTAGTCAATACAGAATATGAACTCACACTTTTTCTATTGTAATTTATATATCATTCTGTTGCATTAACTTGGGCTATGGTATTATACTATTTGCAATACATTCCGAAAGACAAAATACTCACATCTTGAAACTCTTTGTGCAGTGCGAAAGATTTTCTAGGAGGAAAAATCCACAGCAAAACACATAATTGTGATTAATTGGAACAACAAAAGTGAACACACACTTCCTAAAAACATTTCCTGACTTCAATTTAGTGTATCTTATAGTTAACTTATAGTTTAGTCGTGGTTGATTGATTTTTTCAGTTATCTGTGTTTTCAAAGAAAATCTCAAAGCAATGCAGCAAGTGCAACTTTAATTGAACCTGAACAGAAAGTCACGATGAAGATCACTCCTCATTTTTGTTCAAAAGCTTCAACCATTCTCATGTTATATTACTTTAAAGATATTGGTTCAAACACATTGTTATTTTCAGCTTCAGCAGAAAGTCATCTGTTGCATAGCTTCCTCAAAAACACACTACAAAGATAAGAAATACTTGTTTGACATGCATGCATCTCATTGTTATATTCAAGTTGTCAAGTCACTCAAACACAAACCTTTTTCATAAACGTAAGCCCCCTTAACTACACAGGAACTTTGGTGGCATATCCTGAGAACAGCAGCTTTTTACATAAAATTAAAACTAGGCTTCACACTTTGAACAATATCAAACACAGTTTTGTTTTAGAGCAGCATAGTGTTTTGTATGGGAACATTGGTCAAAAATAAAATTTTAACAGACAAAAGGTCAGATTTCTCCTCATTTAAAGTCTAGCTGCCACCATCTTGCTTTTTGCAACCTTTTGTGATGCCACTGGAGTCTGGTGCTAAGCATTGCTATTTCCTTAGTAACACAAATGCTTATGTTATTCTCTTTCATGATCTTAAACATATTACTTAGCTTTATGATGAAATGAATGAGACACTCCTTTACAATAATTCCCTGATTACTTTGGAAACAAAGTGAAGATAATTTGAGTGTGACACCAGTGACATTTTGAATACTTAGTGGCAATATAGCTGCTACTGTTCAGTACCAGACTTTGGAACTATAACTCTCCAGAACTACATAGGTTTCTGTCATGAAATAAAAACAGTGTGTCATGTTTTGTTGAGCTCTATCATCAGTTAATATTTCAGTTTTAACCATTTGGGATGCACTAATGCACTGATACTCAACATATCATGACACAACTATTGTCAAACAGTTTGAATTGATGAGGGTATTCAGCAGCAAATAAAAATATTAACCCAAGGACTTGTAGCACATATATGGAACAACTGTTATGCGGTACGCTCACGAACCTTGCTTCATATTCGTAGATGCAACAATCAGAAAGGGCTCATATGTTCACATGCTTTTCATGCCCCATTCATCTCATTGCTACTCCATTGTACTTCATAAAAATTATATAAAGCTCTGGTACCAGAAAGTTTAAGAAAAAAACAACTTTTACTCACAGCTGTATCTTGCGTGAGAGAGAACTCATTCAATGGTAAGCATCCAAGGGCAGTTTGGATGAGGCTGAAATAGCATCAATAATATGCAACAAATGAGACAATACAACATAACCTGTCCTACGTGCTTTAGTAAGGGTTTGAACCCCTTCATGAGAAACAATGACCCCACCTACTAATTCAGAGTTACTTTAATACTTAAAATTCACGGGCACTGAGGTATCAACTGTTGTATCACAGTAAGAATTGAACATCAAAAGAGCAACATGAGCTTAATATAAAGCATGACAGAAATTGCTGGCTAATAGGCAAAAATCCTCATCTCCACAACTTCCAGCAACAAGTTGGAAGTCTAACCCGACTGAGACGTCTCAAAGAGCGCACAAACCAATCATATCAAAACAGGGCATAAAGGAACAACACATAGAAATCAAAGTCTATAATTGCATTAAAGAAACCGTTTCTGGCTTGCCTCAGAAAACAGATCTGTTCTGATGCTACTACACCGAGGTAATATATTACTATACCTATCCTTTAAAACTATCTCACAAACAATTACTTTGAATATTCGGGATTCAAAGATCACATGAGTATTGTATAAGAACAATTCTATAAGCATCTAACCATGATTCGCATCAATTGTGGGATGAGAAATTCAGAAATTTGGCAAAAAACGTTCCTGAGGTTTAGAGATGCCGGAGGGCGAATATCACTTTTGACTAGCTATCACAAAATATTCACACAGTCAAACCTCTAACAGCGGCCACTTTTTTGCAGCCAAGGTTAAATGGCCGTTATTGGGATGTGACCACTATTCAGAGGTATACGAAAAAGGTCTTCAAACTCGAATTCATTTTCAATCCTCGCGCGAATTCGAGTTAGAAAGTTTTCATGGCATTAGAAACAGTAGAGACACATACAAGGATATTTCTAGCAAGTATGGGTGAAATCAAGTATTTTTTTGTACAAAGAATTCACTTTCGAGGACAAAATGAATGTATCACATGAGTGGCCGCTTTTAGAGGGGAACTTCCTTTTGATTTTTTCATGTTGGTAGACACAAGTTGGCCGCTTACATTATTGGGAGGTGGCCGCTGCATTTCGGAGCTTTTCTATAAAAGAAAATGTACGGGAAGCATTTGGGAATGAAAGTTAGTGGCCGTTATCAGGAGGGGCTGGTATTCGAAGGTGACCGCTATTAGAGGCTCAACTGTATTCAATAAATTCTAACAGAGCTAGTCCTTCAAAGTCCGTTAAGATAAGGATAAAGATCTTTCTTTCCATTAGAATCAGCAAAGCACATTTTGATAAGGTATAAAAGTGTGTAGGTATTTCTACCATCTCCCACTTACCAGTTGATCTTCTGTTCCGTGGTTTTAACCTTGGAGCCAATTTGAAACCTTAAACAATTACAACATCATAAATGCAAGAAGCCAACTCAACATCGCATGCAATAAATACCCTGTTTACTGCCTATGCTCAAATCAGTTTCTCACAGGGCCAGCTCAATTCAGCTGTGAATCTCTGTTTCCGAAATTAGCAAATTTTCCTAATTGTTATTATTAATTATTTGCAGTTTGCATCAGGTGTTCCTCTAGAAACCTCATGATTAGCATCAACTTGCATTGAAACAGTGCATAAAGCTATGCATAAAAGATTACTTGAAGTGACTGGCGGCGCTAATGTACTCGACATGGCACAATTCAAAAACACAGAATGCTGCGAAAGACAACATATCAAGCAAGAAAATGAAGCATTTCATGTTTGGTTCATGGAACAGGCTACTTATGCAACAGAAGTGACGACAGAAATTTAGGAACAAAAGGATTGCCTTGTCATATTACTTTTGAACTACGTGAGATCATAAGTTTAGGTTTTGGGGTTTTCAGTCAACTTTGTAGTTGTGATAAAATGGTAGTAACTTTTACAAACTTCCACAATTTTCTTTCTTCCTTTCTGAGTGATAATAATCACTATTTCCAAACCATAAGCCACTTTCCAAACTACTTCACCACAGTCAACACTCCTACAAACAGTTCATGTGAGATCAGTTATCCACACTTCTACATTATCGATAAAAACTGTTTTCCGCAAAGGCAACCAAAAGAACTTGCACGTAAAGATATTCCTAGATTACAAAACATCACTTGTGTTTCATTTAGAATCAATGAAACAAGCAAGTGAAGAATTTCTACACTTGGATTCACACTGTCCACCCACCGTACAAAAGCTACGCAATTCTCAGCTACGAAAAAATGAAGAAAAAAAACCAACAGCAAAAAGTACACGTACATCCAAGCTTTTTAGCTGCTGTAAGTCACGGTCTAGGTAAAGCAAATAAAATAAGCACAAAACACATAGTTACACAAAACTGATGCAGCATGACAACCACCATGCAAAGGATATCAAACTTTGTTATAAAATACAAAAGTCCCATTCCATTGCAGGGAAACACTTGCACCAGAGCAAAATTGAAGGAAGGAATTGCCATCTTTAGGGCTACGAATTCAGAGAGCATAGTAACCAGATAAGAGATTCGTACACCAGTGGTTGTGTGGTCATTGCTCCTCTCGAGGAAGTCAGGCGAGCGATATTTGTAGAAGTTAACCGATCTCAGCCAGTGTTCACTTCTTGCCTTGGGAGGGAATGCAAGCTCTCTGAGCTGGGGATACGCTAGGCGAACGCCTTCACCTGCTGATGAACCCCAAACATCAGTGGACACCTCAAGGATGCCTCTAGTGGCCATCTCCTCCAGTGGAAGTTTTCACAGTACAGTTTGCAATCCACTGCCGTGGATTGGTCTGAAGCATGCCTAACAAAATTAAATAATCTTTTACTTGTGGGTACTAATAATACAGAATTTAGCTACCGCACATGCGTCACTTTTCTCTGCGTTGTTAACCGCCGCAGATGCTTACTGGCACCATCGGCCAGACTAGATAAAAACCAAACGCAATTTGGTTGTATTTATTGTAAGAGCAGAACTGCGGTAGACTTTGTTATATGAAGAATATGATCCAAATGGACCAACGGAGTTTTATTTCTGTCTTATGGAATTTCCATCCTGTGTCGTATGTATGTTTGGTCACTGCATCTACACACTGCTTTTTTTAAAACCTATTTGATTTAGTCGTACCTGTCTTTTTTATTTCTTCAGATATTCATTTGGTTCATATCCACTTATTTCTTAGGAAGTACGCTTGAAAGGGAACGAAAATTTGAGAACATCCTCAGAGCAATTGCAGGTTGGACGATAGGGGTTGGCAAAGGTTATTGATTATTCATTTACATAAAAAACACAAGCTCGTAAGTCAGTGTCCGTAGTTTCCTTTTCTTCTTCTTGGTAAGTTCCTCTTCGGTAGCTGAACCGGAAGCCTTACGCTTAGATTTGGAGGCAAAATTACTCGCCACCTCTTGCTCTGCACTAATCCAACACAATTGTTGTGAAGCAATATATATTATATAACACTTGCGACGCATTGGAACGTGTTGCAAAACAGGTCTATTCATTCGACACATCCACGCACAGTGCAAAACAAAGGAAGATCTTTGAAACTGTTAGCCATCAACTACGTGGCATGCAAACAGGCTGGTGATCTTTGAAACTAAGGAGAGAAGCTATTTCAACTTCCTTATTGATACAGACATCTGGAGACGAGCGTTGAGGCATTCCAGTACAGAAGGCGTGTGACAAGGCATGCGAGAGCGATCGCTCGCCTTTCGTTGCAAAGCCTGGCACTTCACGTACAAACAAAAGCAAGTTCAATGAAATTCATATCTAAATTAAAAGGAAAAAACAGCTCTCCTTATACCCACTCCAAATTTAAATTTTTCCTAATTCAGTACTTCCTGTGCACTAGAGAGCCTACTCCAGCTGACATGGCGATGCTGACATTGCAAATGTGTTCAAACTGAATTTCCATTTCATCCACTGACCTAAGGAGAGCCAGAGAAAAGAAAAAGGATTAACAGAGTAGTCTCGAGAAGACTACAATGCTGAACTCAGCGTGTGCGTGTAAAAGATTCTTACACTAAGAGTAGGCACTCCATAATGATGTATGAACATTCGTCAATGCCCTTTCAGGGACACATATCCATGTGAGCAAAAAGCTCCCTGTGGCAGTGACCAGTAGCGGCCAACTACCCCCAATGTCAATTTGCAAAGCTAACACAGACCTAAAAAATTTGTGTCAACTTGGTGAGACGCCTTCGACACACTTGAACACATTATTAACAGTCAATTAAATGGCAAGGACTTGATAACAGCTTTTGACGCCTAAACGAGCTGACAAATGAAAACAATTTAAAAACAATTGAAAACAATTTAGTGCCAATATGTTTCGTGCATAACAGCAGCAGCAAGAAGGTATTGACATTGACGCTGGACGTTCGAATTGATTATTGAAGTTCAATGTTAATGTCACAAAGTCAACTTGCATAAGCTCTCTACCATGGTGATAGAACATCATCCACAGAAACAGATTGAACATATCAGAGACTTACCTAATGGTTTGCCTGTTTTTATCTTTGTTCAGCGTATTCAAGATTTTAC
>JAOBRC010882002.1:0-16760 GCA_027575255.1 Scolionema suvaense | reverse complement strand
TTCTTGTTCTCAATTTTACAACCAGATCAGCGTAATTATCTGGAAACTGTTACCGACGGGGATCTTTAGAGAGAATCACAATAAACCGTCAAACGGGGTAACTTCGCACGGATTTTACTATAAAGTTGAAAATATGGTGTGCCAAACATCTGGCTCAGTAACATTGTGGTGCATCCGAATGCAGCTACACAAAGGACGTACCTCAGTGGGGTGAAGTTTAGCGATGACCTGCCTCTAGAAGGTGTCCGAAGTTACCAGTGCGATTGGAGCTACTTCAGACACAGTGCATTTTCGAGTGAAAATTTGGACTCAATATTGTCTTCATGCAATTTCCCGGTAAATATATATAAAATAGTCTTTTTCCTATGGTGCAGTCACATTGTTTTCAACTGGTAGCTCTCAATTTTCAAAGTTTGGACGATTTACTTGAAACCCGCTATTTTGACATGTCGTTTTTGACCAAGCTGCATGACGTTACTAAGTTAAATGCCTCTGACGTGAAGTATTCATACTATAAGTGCCGAATTTTGATTTCCGAAGAAACGAGGAATGTTTGAGAAGTTGAAAACTCCATATAAGCAGTGAAAAAGTTGCCGTTCGGCTTGAAATGAGAATTTTCATGAGTGTCCGAAGATGGAATGTCTTCAATAATTGCCAACAAAAGTTTGTTTCATGGACTGCAGAGATGGGAGAAGGGGAGGCGAAGCGCACCTCACAATTGATTTTGGTGAACAACTTACCTTCTAGAAAGCCATGGGGAACAAATTTTCGTTCGCGCCAATCGCGTTTGCGCGAACGCGGCGCGAACGATCGTTCCATTCGCGCAATTCATGAAGGCCTTAAAAGCATAATGATATTTACCTTAAAGTCTTTGATCTGTTGTTGCACGGTAGAAGCAACTCGAAGTGGAGCAAATGTATCTTCCAGCTTCTCTTCAGGCTCGTTCTTCTTCTTTTTACGACCAGAAGATTCCTGTCCATCTTTATCACGCTCTTTACGAGCCATTACATTAAACTGCTTCACAAGTTTGTAAATTTCACGGCTGAATTCATCCACCTAAAAATTCAAAGAAAAGCAGGGAAACCTCAGAAAAAATAGTGAGCATCTACTCAAATGAAGGCTTTAATTACAAAATCGTTTACTTGAAACCTACAAGGGATAATTCGAGTATTCTTCTGTGAAATTGAGTCACCAGCATACAATTTTTTCTATGAATATAATGCATTAATATCAAGAATTTCAGATTTACAAATTGGAGGAGCAGAACTGAATATCGGCCTCATGCCTGAATATGCCTCTAATAAAGAATCTTCTCACCTCAAAATAAAAGAGAACGAAAATAACAAGGTACAAAGCACATTGTGAACCTGAAGTGAAAGCAAAGCAAACAAGTGAACAAAAAGAGATTAGACTCTGGAGAACAGCAGCCTATGAGACTGCTCTATGGACGCAACTTGTAAAGAGGTAGGGGCCTATGACCCCAACTTGAAAACTGCTCCATTGTTAACCCTTAGGCTCCGTAATGCCTGAAAAAATGACCTGGCAATTTTTGTCATTTTTCATTTCTGAAGTTTAATAGGCCATAACTCCTGAACCACAGCAGGTAGGGCAACAAACTTGGTGTCAATCGACATTTAATTGACTATTCGTCAAAAGAGCTCTGGATTTTTTAACCTCTCAGTTTCAACAGGTGAGCCTCTATGGCACGCCAAAGGTGACCCTATATCCAGAACGCAGATGTACGGCTTTCGGGCTCTAAGGGCATGGAAAGTTGAAGCTTCGGTATGCGTAGACCCGCGCATCAACTTGATGGCAACGCATTTGGTCTATTTTTGCAGCTGGCAGCGGAACTCAGCAATTTATTTTCATAGCATTCCTAAACTGTGTCTTACACGCAAGCAACTTCCATTACCATCGTCTGCTTTATTTCTCTTACTGTGTTTACGCAACATCGAACGATCAGTTTTGTTTACTAAATCTTGCAATGCTCCTCATTGTCCGAAGAAAATGCTCCGATATCAAATAGATTGGAGGATAGTTTCAAAAATCAATATGTAAAACAGTCATGTACCGTGCGGAAAAAAAACTCCAGAGACCTAAAAGTGGATTTATATCACTCTTTTACATGGAGAACATAAAAAATAAATTGCCGCCTGCACCTTGTATTTAAAAACAGATAAATTGCCATCTGCATTACCAAAAAAGGCATTTTATGCATACCGAAACTTCAACTTTCAGTGGCCTTAGGGTTAACAGACTGACCCGGAACCGGTTCCACAGCTTTGATGCCAACAAAATTCACTGCATTGTTTATTTTTAAGATGCTGACGTCAGAAAATGCTGCTGCGGCAGATTTTGACGTCCGATTCAGATCAGGCTGCCATTGTGTTAACCCTTACATAGAATCTGCTATGCCTGAAAAGATGACCTGGTAATTTTTGTCATTTTTGAGAAGTCTAAAAGGTCATAACTCCTGAACCACAGCTGGTACAGCACCAAACTTGGTGTCTGTTCTTTAAAAAAGCCCCCAATTCTGACATCTCAATTCCAACAGGTGAGCCTCTATGGCATGCTTTTATGAACTTTTATCCAGAACGTAAATGTACGTTGAATTCAGCACGAATACAAGTAAATGTACGTCTTTCAGGCTCTAAGGGTTAACAAGGAATTGTGAAATACTGACCAGCTGTTACGCCACCCAGCTTGATGCTGCAGGCAAAATTGAGGTGAATTGCAAGTGTTATTGCTGAAAATTGCCAATACAGTTTGGGAAAATGCCCTTTTTGTTACTTTTTTTGTACCTTTATGCAATATGAGACAAAAAGGGACGGCAGCGCCAAAATGTCAAACTATCAAGTTCACCCAATACGCCAGGAACACCCAAGTCCTTCGAATTGTCTTCACATGCCTCAAAAGAACCCCAAATGACTCAACAACCTTAGAATCAACAGTGCCACACCTCACATAACAATTGATTATCTTTAATAGACCTATAGAAATGTCAATGTTACAAGCGGCAGCAGGATAGTACTTAGACAAGCATATAGCAAATCAAAAAGCCCAGAACAACTTGTACAGGAAAGAGAGGCAAATGCAAGGAAAGGCAAGTAGGAATCAGATACAGAGGTAGTCTACGTTGTCACTCTTGGGAAATAATCCAAAACAGACAGCAAAAATTATCTTCTAATTTATGACGTAAGATAGAATTCTAGGTGATCAGCAAAAAGGTGAAGCTATTCAGAGTACAAGTTTGAAGTCAAAATCAGTTTTAATTACTGAAAACAAAAAGAAAGGTCCAAGCCATCCAGGTCCCCGGTCATATGGATATACATACTCACCCTGCTTCTATTCCAGACACCATCCATAATAAGGTGAAGTAAGTGAAAAGGTTCCTCAGAAAAGTCAGCAGCAATCTGCTCTAGCTGAGAGTAAGAGATGACAGAAAGAACAGGAAAGGTAAATATAGAAAGTTGAGATGACAGAAAGATATATCATCGAACATGCTTGGAAGCAGTTCATCAAGGAAAGAAAGCCATTTTATGAGAAAGACAGTAAAGCATATTAACTCAAATCTAGCCAGACTTCCTCCGGAGCAAACAGCAATGTGTGCAAATCTATTGACCATGCCCAGTGATTGTAATGAGAGCGAGATGAGAAAAATCAAGTTAAGTTCCATTCAATTTTTCCAACTTAAGAATATTTTGCTGAGGCAGAAAGTCTTAGTCAAGCGAAAGGGCATGAAATTATAATTTATGCTGAGAACACAGTTTCTGAATATTTGTCCAGAGATTAAAAGAGGTTGCATACAGAGATGTTGAATACTGAACACTACACAGCTCGAAATTTTATGCTGACTGCTTCGAATATAAATTGCACAGGGGTAGGGCCAAAGAAGTTGTGAGGTCACATTATAAATCACATATTTACGAGTTTTGCAGATTCTACAAAAACATTTGTTACGTAACTACCACAGCAAGGTAAGGAAAAGCTGCGAGGAAATGAATACATGTGTATTCCATTAACATTGTTCCCCTCTAGAGTTTTTAACAGTACATCTAGAAAGTAATAAATATTCTAAATTAAGGACAAACCAACAGACCCCAAGTGATTTGGCAATCATCTTTGTGTAACAGGATATACTAGCTGCTTCAAAGTTTTACAAATGCAATGCAAGTTTTCACAATAGATTTATCTCTATCCTGCATATGTTTCTGATTACAAACGAAACTGCTCTGACAGTGGTATTGTACAGCAAAGTTTACATGTTGAAAAAAATTAAAATGTGGGACAAAACGCTCACAGTCAACATCAGTGGACAGCCTGTTCTCTAAATTAGAATACCGTGCCAGGTATTCCGAAGGCAATGAATGCTGCTTGCCGATCTTTAATAAGTAACTTCTGTGCGACATGTCAATGAGTAGTTTGCAAGTTTTCTATGTTTCTATTGACAAAAGCACAGAGCTCACCTACGTGGACATTAATCTCATGGCAAAGCATGGCAAATTTTGCTCTAGGAGCATGAGGGGATATAAGTCATCACCCATAGACAGGTATACAGTAAGTACCCATTATGAAAAACCATCGATTTGGAGACAATATGGCTCAAGCCTTTTCCTCCCTGTTTCAGACGCTGACACTAAATAGTGGAATAGACCCCACCCAGCCATTTTTAGTAGAATTCCCACTTTTCTCTGATAGGAATCAAGTTCTGCACCAACACACTCTGCTTCTGCTACCACCTTAGGTGAAAAACAGAAAACAAGTTCATTTAATCAAATAACTGATAACTGATCCATGGTTCTGCGGGCGAATTCCAAACCATACGTGGCTTTCAGCGGCGACCACAGCAGACCTTCAGCCTTTTAACATTGCCAAGCCACCTTTGGCAAAATACACTGTTTAACAATAAGATGTGTCCCAGGCAATATTTAAGGTGGTGAATAAAGAAAGCACACAACAGTAAGTGCAATGAAGGATGCTACATCAGGCCTTAACCATGCATACCGGAGTACAATACTCCAGAGCATGCCGCTCTCCCATATTTGCAGGGAATGAAAGGATACAGTAGATATAAAAATTCATTGCTAGGAGGGAAGCACGAGAGCTGTTTTTGTAGTAGTTACAAAATTCAAATTCAACAGTATGTTGTTGTTGGTGCTTGACTTGGCGATTTCAGCAACTTTCCAAAAAAATCCATGCATCTCCGGCTACCCTCTGTAGGTAACACTTCAGATTAATGCAGTGATGGTGGAACGCAGTCTGCGTTAGCGTGTGAAGGTAGTCAAAGACAATAGCTGAACAAGGTAGCGACTACCAAATGACAACAAAAAGAATGTTCAGAGTGGGGCTAATATTTATAGTGCAGGGAAATGCCCCTCGCATGACAGACTTGACATGACTCTCAACTCAATGCTTTTTGAGATAAGTGTTCTATCTTACACCATCAGCTTCAAAAAATTCAACGAAACACTCTAAGCTGTTAAAAATTTCACCTGGGCGCCGGATAGGAAACTGAAATAGATTTTTCCTGGCCCCAACACAAACGTGGTCTCACAAGGTCCTGTAACATAAATATACTCAGCATTATTAATCTGCAACAAAAAAGCCCTTGCATACTGTAAGTAAGTAAAGAGATGCAAGCAATAAAGACAAGGATAGTAACTAAGGAATACAAATAGAAAGTGGCCACCTTGAGAGACCGTCAAGTAATAAAATACAAATCTAGACCATTTTGGAAACACAGAGTACAAAGCGATCCTGTGTTTCATGCACATATATTGGAAATCAATACAATATGGGATCGACCTACAGACAAGAACATAGGTCCAGGGCGCATTTATCAGATTTCTTGACTAAGGCATGACTAACTTCGTTTGTTCTCTCGCAGCCTTTGTGCGTGCAACAAAAGATTTTGATTTTCAAAATACCAGCTAATGCGCCCGGCAAATGTAGCACAAGTCAGATGCAAGTTTTTTTCTTACTAACTTCAAAGAGTGCCGAGGGAAGCCTCGAGGCAACCCTAGAACATGACTAGTGAAATGTAGTAAAGATAACGTGTTGAGAAACAAAAGGACAAGCTTTATGATCGGTAAACACCAGCTTGTGGAAGTATTTCTTTGAGCGTTTCGTTTATGATGATCTGAAGTGATAACAGCGCGTAGTGCGCCCGCAACAAGTGAATAGCGTTAATCAAATTTCACTAGTGCTAATCATAATTTTGTCTTAGTGAATTCTTACTAACGAAAGTACAGTTTCTGGCAGTTCAAATGCGCCCTGGACCATAGAAGTATGGACAGATGTGGACAGATCAAGACAGAAATAAAGGTAGTATGTATATATCAATAAGATGCTGAATGCAAGCAAGTTATTATAGCATTCCTACAATAGGTGCAGTAGTGTGTGATTGCTTTTTCTATTATCATTAGTGCTCAACGTTAGGATAATAATCCACCAGAATGCTCACGCTTATCAACCTAATTTAACTGACTCCTTTATATGTTAGACAAACAGGTGACTAAGTAAGAACTGACCATTAGGTATGCCAAATAGACAAGAAAGCTAGTAAGAGCAACAAAAATTGCCAAGGAATTGTCTTTGAAATCTACCGCAAGCAATTTAACTAAGTATTACCTCTGCTTCAATAGCTTCAGCATCAAGATCAAGAAATGCCCCATCTAGCCACTTCTTCTCAGAACGTTGCCATTTCACAACAGCAGTGAATAGTTTCATATAAGGTTCAACAGAGACAGTGATGAAGTCTACATCAGGATAAGTTGTAAGTTCCCACTTAAATAGCTCCTCTTCCTAGAAATGAAACAAGTATATGACAAGAGTACGACGCAAGCTAAACATAACCAGCACCTTAAAGTGAAACATTATGGTGGATAAAATAAAACTTTCTCGGGAGAATATTACAAACTTGAGCAGAGGAACAAAACTTGTAGAATTAAACAGCACACAATGCTGAGATCAGCAGAATGCTAGGCAACAACAGAGCCTGAATTAGAAAAATAATTTGCTTATAAGAAAGCATGTATTATCATAAGAGGTTGGAAGGCACGAAGAAGCTTAACTCTACATACGCTAAGGCTAAGGGGGAGGGGCTACTAAGTCAGTGACTGAACTATTTACTGTGTATATCTGGAAGCATATATGAAGCAGCAGATATACTTTGTGACTTTTCCTATAATTTGATGAGAGCATTCAGATGGCATTTGAAAGAACTTGAAGTTTGAATATTTTCGATGTGAGGTCAAGTATTATTCATTGAATCTGACATGTCCAAAAATGAAAAAAATAGAGCTTGTAGGTACTGTATTGGTTTGATATTTCAAAGTAAGTCTCGCAAGTTTTATCTTCTTTGTTCATTTTAAGCAACACAGAGCTCCCATGTAACACAATTCTCCTTTGAGCATTTCCAAGGCAAAGGAGCGACAGAACGTGGGAACATCAAGTGGCTGCCCATCTTGCTCTCCTCACATGGCCAGTTAGTGATGCAGAATTTAAAGTGGCATGCTGATTACGCATGCGCTGCAAGCAAAGAACAACTTGAGTATCATACAACATCTAAGAAACTTCACGCCGCTTATCTCAGAGATAGCGTGTATCTCCTTGAGAATGAGCACTGCTTTGACTTCCTAGCCACAAGCTGGAAGCTAATAATCAGCCGTGCTGGTTAATAACAGACAAACCTGCATCCTATTCAAGGACCCTATTATCAAACATACCCTTTTCACTAACATGCCTATTTGGTGATCTCAGCCGATTTCTGTTCCTGATTTATATTTCGGTAAGGTAATGAAGTGTTCTTCATATACTTGAATGCATCAATGGAAACATTCAACTCTAAATCCAATAGCCAAATACAATACTCAAAATAATCGTGACAAGCTGATACAACACAAAAACAACAATTCCCGCCAAGAATTCGTATGCATTTAATTTGGGGCAGTCCATTCCTTTTTGAATGTTGAACATGACTGCCATTTTCGGAAGAGTTCAAATTTCATTATACCAGGTCAGATCCGTAAATCTCTAGCTCATATGAAAACTAGATAGGAAATCCTTCAGCACAGAAGTCTCCAACGATTGAGGTTCACGAGGAACAGGTTAGTCCCCACTGGGTTTTACTGCGTTTACCCGCTTCGATGTACGTTTGCTGTGCTTTTTTCCATTGGCATGTAATCGTGTTCATATATTCACATCAACTTGACTGATCAGCGCAATCAATGTTAGTTTGTCAGTAAAAGATGTGAGATTTAATCTCAGCACAGTTTAACGCACATATCACAATTTTTCGCTCTGCACGTTTAATATTTCTGGGCATTTAATTGAGTCTAACCGCATTTTTGTTTATCAAGAATTTTAACATGCCCAATAGCGTCTACCGTCTTTGTGCATACCTTCCCAGTCTTAACCCTATTCAAGACGGGGGGAGGGGGCGGATTCCGCCACATTCATCCTATGATCGACGTAGCATTTTCCCTCTACATATTTTAAAGCGGTTTTTGGTGATTTTTCCTTAGTTTTTAATACTGAATAAGATAGGCTAGGTAGGTTTCATTGTTCGGTTTTCAGTTGAAGAGATTTCTAGGACGATTTCCGTAAAAAATGTCAAAAAGTCTCCGATATCTGGACGAACCTATCTTGAAAAAGCCGAAGTATAGATGAAGGAAACACCATGTTTGTTTCATTTGACTGCTTAGTAACAGGGTGAAGCTATGTGCAAGTTTCATTAGCACTGGATTATGCTCATGATAACTACAGATGGCAAAATGGCTCTCAAACCATTTTTTCAGCAAAATGATGCAAATTTGACCAATCCTGAAAAAATGTACCTTATAAGATTCTCGATTGAGACAACTGTAGTGATTTGGAGAGTATTATTTTAGGTTTATTCTACTCCTAATGAATTGTTTTAGATGCTGTATCAGTTTTATAGTCTAGCAGTTACTTTACAGGTGCTTTTCGGAGGGTGGCGAAATCTGCACAATCCCCCACCCCCTCCCACCCCCGGCCGTACACAAGCCAAAAAAGCCCGGCCTGAGTAGGGTTAAACCCCGATGAGGAACAACCTTTGTAAAACAAATAATGGACAGATGCATAGTATGCATCCCTTCGCTTTAGAAAGAGGGGGGTAGGACCTTCTGAAAAATTGCCCGGGGGAACAAAAAAATTCTGATGTAGATGGGAGAAGATCATAATGGGTGGGTACTAATACAAATGTGTAATACGATAAAAAATGAAAATCAGGAGCAGCTCAGCTCAGCATTGCAGTATATATGTACGCATGAATTCATATCTTGCTGTTATGTTTATTAGTCCTGTTGTAAATCGTCAAAACTGTGTCAAAAACACTCATGTTTCTTTCTTTCGTATCTCACGTGTATACTGGTTGATGTTTGTTATACAATTTAAATATCCATAAAACAACTGTGCCCGTAGAGGATCACACCAAAACAACATAACTATGCCCCCTTCTGTACAAAAATGGCCAATCCCAAGATGCACCCATCTTCCCAGAAATAACAAGTGGTGAATACAATGGATACTTCTGTTCTCATTAAAATTCGCAGCAAGACACAAAAACTGATAAATGATCTTGAAATATTTAAAAATCCATAGAGAGTTATGGTAAAGCAGCTTGTCGCTGACAGGCAGATGGGCAGATGGACTGACAAACAAAGCGGCAGACAGATCTCATCACCTCATCATAGGCCTATAGGGCAAACCAGTTGTTCAAAAATTGAATACAGTAGTACTAGCAATAGCTGACACTATCTGCCGCGCTTTGCACATAAATTATTGTTCTCACATCTATGAATGTATACTTAACCATTCTTTGGAACAAAAACTTCTGCTCGGCGGTGAATTTTCAGCGTACATGGGAAGTAATTTTAATTGCCTTCGTTTAGCCTTCTAAGCACTTTGGTACAAGCTTTTTTTTTTATAGGCACCAGCGCTATAAGCACCATCAGCTTCTATTTCATCATATATCTAAGCACCGGCAAAACACCACTCCAGCCTCAGGCTCACTTATTCCCTCTACTAATTTCTCTTTTTTCAATGAAGCCTTTCCTAAATAAAAAGGGGCTTGATTTGCACAAGGTGCAATTTCTTTATTTGGTCGTCTAATCATTCTGCTTAAATTCCAATAAAGAGTTGACATTGAATTTGAGGTTTAAATCAAGTATTTTCCTTTGATAAGGTCACTTTAAAATTCGCATGTACTGGCCAGTAGATCGATCAACCGACAGCTTCTGAACACATGCGATTGACAAAGCCTTCAAATTAGAAAGTGGCACGTGCCCTCTGACATGCTGCCTGAATCATATATTACTTGACTTGTTTTTCCAGGGGTGTCACGCACATTACATGCGTACTTCTCTCATACCAAGAAACCCGAAAACATATTCTAATACAACTTAAAGGTGCTGTTTTAGGCACCAAATCAATTTCTAAAGAAGGCTGCATGCCCCTCGACCGATACTTCTAATGTATACCCGGTTTTATCTAATATTGTTGTCCTTTACATGAACCCCCCGAAGATTACTAATATGTCACACATGCAGACAAACTTGATCAAGTAAATTCTCTTAAAGTGCAACGCTGACTGGGTAAACACAAACTCAAAATCCGGTATGCTATACATATGCAGGATAGACCATATGCCTCGCTTACGCTCGGCAATAAAATCCAAAAGAAGGGATGAATTTACCTTTCCCAGCCTGCTCAGAGTTAGACAAAAATGTACATTGTTTCAGCCCCACTACTAAGGCATAGACTATCTTTGGGTAGTAACAGGTAACTTACCACATTGATTTGCTCTATGGTTTCTGACAACTCCGCTGTCTTCCTCTGAACTGTTTGAACGTCCTTCAAATACTGAACCATCATCTCCATGTCTCCATACTCAACAAACTCAGTAATTCTCCTGCAGGGAAAGTATTGATTACAATGTGAAGCTTGAACTGTCTAACACAATGTGAACCTTGACGGCCCACTAGGACCACTCAACTGGTTAACTTCTGAAAGAACTCCATAACCATTTTAAAGCAGGCACTCAGTGAATATAGAATATCAGAAGGGTAGGCTGTAACACAATCTTTATCATTTGCATTTGTCACTGCAGAAGACAGAGCAATGTTAGTGTAGTTGATCAAGCTTCAAAATAAGACAATTAGAGTTGACTGGACGTTTTTGAATTTTTCTTGTCTTAAAACTAAAATGCACAGAAATGTCATATACGTTTAATAAGGGCAAAATTTCAGTCCTCAGAATTCACAAAAACAAGCGACAGCAAACAGCGGTACTTTCTCCTGCGATCCAGGGTTCGAAAATTACAAAAATTCTGTCGGAACTGCATTTGGTCAGACAGAACTACCACTTACCCTAACCAAGAACGACTACTTGCTGTAGCAAAGGTTAAGCAAATAGTGGCCATCGATAACATTATTGAAGCAGTTCTTGCTAGCGAAGAAAGCGGCTGAAGCTGCAGTGGCCGATGGAAAAAAATGGGTGTCACAGGCACCTAAGAGAAATGCATATGCATGTCGCCCAAAAGGCATGCTTGGTTCTGGTTGAAATGAATTGCTCATCTCCTTGCAACAGATCATTTTCTGCAGCGTTACATTCAAATGGCATGACTTCCATAATACGGGATATGAGTCATGCAACGTGCAAGAATCAGGTACCACATGCGCAGAAAGCGGTAGCTGGTCTGGCTATGAATACTCCTGCACAGGAGTTGGAACTTTGCACTATTTTCACAGATGAATTGTCCGGGCATTTGGGAAACTTGTCCGGAAATTTCCGACGTCCGGCCGTTATTTCGAAGTTGTGGTTGGTGCTTATTGAAGGCACTTTCATGTTGCAGAGGAATATAGTTGCTGTAGTTTGCTGAGTCTAGATAGTCTGTACTACCCATTAGTTCATATTTGAGTACCATTTGCCAGCGTATAAGCCACAATGCAAATAAGCCGTACTTAGTAAAATTACCCCTTTTCAAAAGAGAAAGTTAGCACATCGGCAGCACCATTACATAAACTGCATCTCACTTTTCCAAATGCGGCTATGTGCCATCAAACATTTTTCTGTGTCTGTGGCCCATTGATCATCAGAGGAATGGTATCTAACTCTGTAGTATGGTTGTCGATTTCGGATGTATAATATTTTTTGGCCTTCTACATTCCAGAAGATTTAAAGAAAGGGGTGTAAAGTTTATCCTGTAGTGACTTAAGGTGAAAATACTTGAGAGATGCTAGGTCGAATATTGAATAGTATAGTACAATCATATAAAATTGATGTGTCAATATTTGAAGCAGCTAGTCAACACATATGCCGCACCAGTGCATAAGCTACAGCTGCATGAAAGTAGGAAAAATCAAAGGATAAATAGATCCTTTCCCAAACCGTCATCACGCAATGCATAGTAGAACAGCCAGGCAGGATAAAAAAAATTAAATGTTTGTTACAGTAACAAAAGCGAATGACGTTTGCGTCTTTGAAGTGACCACCTCCCATGGAATAGGATAAAAATTTGTTTTTGAGTATTCAGCTCAGGCATAACCCGCAGATTAAATTTCAGACTGAAAATTCAAGTGAAGAAATGTTTCATCCAGAGTTACGTATTTCATGGAAGTAGTAGAATCACAATAACGATCATCTCAACTATTTTTTTCTCAACCCTATCAGAGAACGTTCCTTTAAACAACCAATAACATCCTTTGGGAATTTCAGCAACTATTACAAAGATGCTTGCTTCCCATAGTTCATTGCATGATCGTGATTTGCGAAAAGGTCTATTCACTGTTCTGCGAATTGGAAGTAACACTATTGCTAGGAATAGTTGTCACTAAATGTCATGCTGGTGGTTGTAACGCAGGCCGAAAAACTGATCTCCTATGCATCAATAAAATTGTAGTTACATGACAGAACGAACTCCTTTTTCACATGGATATTTCTCTGATTGAAGCCACGTGGGGTTTATGGTAAACATTCACCTTAGCTATGCAACAACTTATCAGATAAGGAGTTTTCAATAAAGACCAATTGAATTCTACCAATCATTGCTGATTTGATTGAAATTTACATTTTGTGCTGCTCTCCCCTGCCAAAAGAACACAAAACCCTATCCATCTGGATAGACTATAAGCCATGCGGCAAGCCCAGGCTTACCAGCATGACAATAAGTGCATGAACATCTGCTGCATAGGAGATCCTCAGCTTCAAACGTCTCGACATGTATAATTCACACATTTAAAAAAGCAAACATGACTTACTTTTTTAATTTATCAAGCTCTATGATAACCTTTTCTCTTTTCTCTGTCAGTGCAGTTTCCCCACTCTTCTGGGCTGCCACAATGATCTAAAATAAACAATTCAATAAGATATCTAAGTATTACATAGATAAAATCAATTTAATACTAAACACAGCTTGAACAAGTAAAACAGACTATAGACGCCCTGCAGCTACATCAGATCTCTGCACTCTTTGCTTGAAAAAAAGGGTTTCGGCATTTCTGTCCATGTTTATTGTCAGTGCGTCATTCCGCTTTCTTGCTCATTTCTATTTCCTTGTCATAAATAAAACCATTCATATAAATCTTACCTCATCACTTTGATCAAACACAGGCAGAATCTGGGCCGGCCAATTCAGAGCAGCACTGTTTAAATCAATATCTTCTTTAGGCAATGAGTAATACTCCAACAGATATGCTAGCCGTGCTTGATTGTCCTGCAAGAATGGAATCAAGAAAACATTCAAAGACCAGTAACTTCAATCCATTCCTTCCTCCGGAGACACATGCGATCGCACATGCGTGTGCCCAAACACATGCATAGCTATCTGCACAAGGGAAATATTGCACAAGCCATCCACCGTCCACAACGTGCAATCGCACTTGCTCTGAAAGGGAAACTCAATGATGCTGCTGAAGAAAAGTAGCAATACATGTAGAATGACCAAATGAATGGGCTATTGATGTAGCAAACCATAGCAATAAGCTTGGGTAATTTACAATGGAAACCAGCCAAGCTGCGAATGAACATTTTAATGATCTTTCCTAAGAAGAACCATACAAAAGAATTTACAGCACATGCTGCTAGTATAGTCACTATTGCTTGTGTTGCAAGGGAAACAACAAAGACTAAACTTTGGTTTCGTACCAACCCTTAAAATGTCTCTGCCAAACATAGTACATGGTACAGCATGCCATTTTTTCCTTCCTCCCTGAGAACACTGAGAACCAATGTTTTCGTTCACTGTCAGTGATTTTCAAGGCAATCTTAAAGTTTTTACGATATTAGGACTTCACCAAGTCTATGAGTGATCAGTTTCAGATTTTACATTACAGTTTCCTTGTGTTTGTGCATCTGCTTGTGACCATGTGCCATTACCTATGCTACCAATGACTACTTGCATTGCACCCTGATCGGCAGGCCAATTTCATTTCGGTGTGTCGATGGTGAGGTATTACATGCTTCTTACCATGTCAAAAAGATACTGTGTCTGTACAAAGACAATCGTATCACAAAGTAGCTCTTAGGCCAAAGTCAGGAGTGCTAACAAATTGTGCTTAAGTTACGGATTCGTCTACCAACCTGACTAAATCCTTTATCACAGTTGGCTAATGCATA
Source organism: Scolionema suvaense (assembly GCA_027575255.1). Lineage (NCBI taxonomy): Eukaryota > Metazoa > Cnidaria > Hydrozoa > Limnomedusae > Olindiidae > Scolionema > Scolionema suvaense. Next base: position 2,123 of record JAOBRC010882002.1, on the reverse strand, counting down.
AACAAAAGAAGAGAGAGGATGAGTAAAAGTCATAAAGACTGAACTGAATATCGTAAAGATGGTAGTTAATGTATTGATTATCCTCTCAGGGCATTCCAGGAAGAACCTCCGAGTCCAAAGATATATGAGAGGCACTTAAGTCCTCAAGGACTAGCAACCACCAGGAAAGATGACACATTCAACTGGTGGTTGCGATCTGGTGCAGCCCCTTGAATAAGCATCGCCTGCCTCCTGCAAGAGACCAGCCAAGTCCTAAGACACCGTCTGAATATCAGTCCATATGCAGCATGCCGAGTCGAACCAGATCATTTTTCTTGCTCATTTCTCTGACATTACAAGTGACATCTGTATTCAGACAAAACAACATCCGGAAACTAAAAAGCAACAACCAGAACATGTTTCTCTGAAGGAAAATGCAAACTAGAAGTTTACGAAAAAATTTCAGACGGGGCGTTGCGAGCAAATGCCCTGTGCTAAGCAAGACACAGGTGGAGCAAGTGTGCTGTTCTACCTTAACTTTCCCACAGCGATGTAGCACTTGCCAAATTCATGGATAACGTGTGATCACACGTGAGTTGGAACTTGCTTGAGCGACATTTCGCTTGTATCTAAAATTTTCCGAACAAGGACTGGGATCCATGTCGACGATAAGGCTTATAATGGATTCATTCATAAAAGTCTAAACAGCTTGAGTTAAGTATTTACATACTTTTAGAAGCAGTACCTAAGTAGAAAAGGATGGCAAATTTCCAGCATTCACGAAAACCGTTAGCTTCTCTTCAGATAAGAAATTGTGCCCAAGAGAAAACAGTGGTTGACTGCATCAGGTAAATTGGCACTTCCATACGGCAGTAGATGCATTATGTCATCTTCTTTCACAGCATTGACAGCTATCCTATTGGTAGCCAGAAGAGTCCTAATCTAGTACAGAGCAATATGCATTCATTTCGATATCGTTAGGAGACCAACAAAAAGTGTTTAGGGTCTCTATGCCGCCTCTTTTATTGCACACCCAGGGGAAACTGTCAAGAACTTATGACCAAACTTATAAGACTCATTTTCTTCGCTTAGTCCAGTCTTCAGCTGAGTCAAGAATCTTAAATGAAAAACTCCAACCTCAAGCAAGTTGATCCTAGCTGTTAGACATGACTATGATAAACGCAAATATCAACTCTAAACTTCATTCTTTTCTCTATGTAGCAAGTAAAAACATTTTAAAATTAATATCGAATGCAGCCCCAAAAGAAGCCGAAAAGGTTACCGGATATTTGCTGCATGATGGACAGCTGAGATTTGCAGGCGGTTGACATGTTTTCATGACAACCAGCTAATCCATTGATGCCAAGCACAAAAGATGCATTGAAGTTCTATGGCGTTTTCATGATGGCTGCTTGAATTGTGGCGGGAGCAAGAAGAAGCAATTAATGGCTGCCGAAGTGCAGGGTAATACGCTGAGAGTGGAACAACAATTTTCTCCATGTCTTACACACAAACGTATATTATACGACATAGAACTCAAAAATCCTCACAGGATCATTGTATCATTGAAACTAGGGTCACTTAGCTTAGGGTCGGAGTTTTCCTCTAAGCCCATTGGATCAAGAATTCCAAAAACAGAGTTTGGTTTTGGTTTAATAATGGCTAAATTTTACTCTTAAATACATCATAAGTTTCAGCATTCCTTATGTCACTACCAAGACCTTGGAAGCATGTATGCAGTATGAAAAACAAGTTTTGAAAGCTAGATGTTCTTGCATTTACCTTTCTCAAGGGTTAGTGCTTACGAAGGCTGCATGATGCCACTTCACTTTTGGTGATGTAAATTTGAGTATGCATAGAGTATTTTCATTTCCTATTACCTTATTACATCAAATTTAGCTGCGTACTTAATTATGCCGCATCTTCAAAAATGCCACTTAGTAAAGACCCTGTTTAATTAATGATGCAGCTTAATAGAATGCGGCTTATTGAACCCTATTCCTGCTGGGGGGGGGCAGATTCTGCCAGGTTTGCGTATTGACCGACGCAGAAATTTTTTGGCTACGCATTTTAAGCTCATTTTTGGTGGCTTTTCATAGTTTTTAATACTGAATACGATGGTATGTTTCATTTCCCATTTGTGA
>JAOBRC010880891.1:0-16762 GCA_027575255.1 Scolionema suvaense | reverse complement strand
AACACAAAAGGAGTTTGAAATGCTAGAATTTTTGTTCAGAACACGAATCTAAGGCATCATAGTAGTGGGAAAATACCAAAACCTACATCTTCAAAAAAACTGTTATAGGTGCAGGCGTGAAGGGGATAGTACTACCTTCCAGTCTAACAATATTAAGTATGTTGTGCTTCCATTTTTTCTGATCTATTTCATCTTAACTTGGGACAAAAACAGGATCAAAACATGCATTTTTTTGTGAAATGCAGTTTTTTATGATGACGTCATGCGTCTTATTGTGTCCCTTTATGTCAGCGAAAGTACTTTGCCAGATGCTCTACAGATACACGAGATTTTTCCACCACTGTAACAAATTTGGTTTGGAAAGACGGTCAAAATAGGCTATTTTTTGTATAACGACTTTGGCAACAATTTTCTCAAAATCCATGCCAATAATAATTTTGAAAAACTTTATTTCGGATATGAAAAGTGTGCTAAACAAGTTTCATGTCGATTGAAATTTTTTAAAGATGTTTTAGGGGTGGCGAAATGATGCAGTCCATGCAATTTTGGAATTAAATGAACAGAATTATTTTGATGTCATACAGCTAGTGACATCATATCATGCCATCGATACTAGTTTTGCCAGATGCCCAGTGCGCAGGACTATTTTAGACATCCATCTGTTTTTGTGTTGGTGGATGCCTTGATTTTCATAGATGAAATGGCTCTTGAAAAAGCAGCAAAAAATCGAATTTATCCAGACTACGACTTTGAAGGCAGTTTTCTCATCTGTGCCAACAATTTGTTCTAACACTGTTCATAGTTTATTTTTTATGCAAACAGCGTATGAAAGAAGTCCCACGTCCAACATGAAACTTGAGAAAGTTGCCTATCAGATGCTTCAAAAGTATTTCATACGAACTTTTTCACTTTCTTCCTATTTTTGACATTACGTGACGTGACGTCAGTGCAACAAATTTGTTGGCACAATCTACTTGCAGCTACTTTTTCCTTGACCAATTCAACTGTAGATTCATGAATTTAAAACTGTTTTTAAGGTTAAAATGCATTCAAAAATGTGATTTTTTAGGCCATTTTCATTCGTGGCTGTGAAAAGATAGTTTTGACATTGCATGGTTTCATGCCATCTCACCTGTTGCTTGTTCTGATCGGATCAGAATTCTTCTTTGGAAACGTTCTTTGCCATACGTTAAAATAATATCTGTTTTAATAGTGTCTTTGAATTCTCAACTTTTGTAAATTCTTCTATTATTTCTGTCTCCATTGATCATATTGCCAAAAGTAATGAATCACGTTGAGAGATGAATTTAATTTTGCTTTTGAGCTCTTTGCGAAATCATTGATATATCTCCTTGCATTTCTGACTGGACTGTTTCAGAGTGAAAATCACTCCGTGGAAAGGCAAGTTGAGGAAATGACCTTAGCTGTCTTAGCAATTGAGGAAACAAAAGTTCACCTGAAGCAAATTGACGCCAAATTTCAACATTTGTGCAAGCTTTCGATACAGCCTTTGTCATTTTCAGATTCACCTTCAGACGATCAGATCGCCCCAGATAAGAATATGGTTTTGATGTAAGTATATGCAGCATCGAAGAGAAAGTACAAACAATGCAAAAAAGCTCAGATGATCGACTGAAAGTTATTTGACACCAATGCTGCCTTCCGCAGGGAACAATTTTATGCTTGTGCCTCCCACCTGCAACTATTCCAAAATTGACATTTGATGAAAACAGCAAGTGACAAAACTCGAGTTGTCATTAAAAGTAATGGATAAGTGATTACAATATTTTATAGCCTGCTTGCAGGCTTTGCTCAAAATTATGGTTTCTTACATAGTCAGCTCACAGTCCCCCAGTTGATGTATACAGACCTAGGTCACCTGCATAAGAGCACGCACACTGATCATGAATTCTCTACTTGCTTATCTGCTTGGCAACATCATACTGTAACTAGGAATAGTCATCACTAAATGCCATACTGACTGTTACAATTCAGCCAAAAAACAACTGATAACATCTACTGTATGCATCAATACGATGTATTTACATAACAACACTCAAGAGCACATGGATAGTTTTTGTGAGTTGGTGGCACGTGACGTTCATGACGAACATTCACCGTAGTCTTGCGACAACCAATTGGATTAATCGCTTTCAATGAGGCCACTTGAATTCCACTAACCATTGTCGATTTGATAGAAATCTACATTTTCTGCTGCTCTCCCCTACCAAAAAAACAACAAACACTTCCCTACGTACTGGATAGACTATAAGCCATGCGGCAAGCCTGAGCTTACCAGCATGGCAATTACTACTAGCTTCTATAGAAGAAGGTTCAGACAGAGCACTTTTACCTGCATATCGAACAGTTCCATGAGGTATGTTTTTGCCAGATTTTCAGGCATAATTAAAATAGGTTGTTTATGTAGGCGCGAATGTTAACAGATCAACCAAGCAAGTTAATGCAGTGAGGTTGGGATGTGAGCATGCTATTTGTTTTATACCAAGAAGTGTTTTCTTTACTAACAGCTAACACAATACTGTGACATGATACTGTGTGGTTGCTTAGGCATCATGTAAATTTACAACAGGCAATAGCCACACTCCAATATCAAGGGCAAGGCATCTGCCCTTCATACAACTGCAAAAGGCTGTCACCAGCGGAATTTTGATGGCACTTGTCGGGGTTTTTCTTTGCTCCAGAGGTCATTTGATATTTATCATGTTCATGTGCAATGTCTTTTGCTCGCATTTCTCAACATTGCTGAGAGTGATGTTCAGGTAAGGCCAAGGCCAGCATCTTCCAAAAGCCTGTTGTTAGACATCACCCAGTCAGAACAGGTCTCATCTCGAATGCTTGCCTTTGCTCTGAATCAATCTTTACATTTATTCTTTTTAGAAATCGAAGAAATGGAAGTTGATCATGCTTACGATCCTAGGAATGACAGAGATAAATTCCGCTGTGTGGACCCGCCATCAGATACTGGGACTGAATGGGAAGCAATCTGCGTCCATGTCTCCACACCATACAGGTTTTGGTTTACAAAGTCTTCAAGCTCGAGATGTAAACCTTTGGCCAAGGGCTACTATCTCTGTGGAGCAATGGGTGTGTTTCTCGATTTAGTCATGAGTTTGGATTGTAATTACTGTATTGGTAGTGAGGTGCACCTGAGTATTCACTATTGTAACTTTGAGGACAGTCCATATTTGCTATTGTTTGCTCGCCTCCTCTCTATTACTAATACTATAGGTGCTTTGACTGATTTATGATGTGATGACTTATTACACAACCTAAATAGGTATTAAGATATGATGCACATGAGGACAGTATCGACGTTGTGCTCAGGAAAGTTGTTACTCGGAATCTTAACGATTCCACTGCTAATCGTGGTGCTTTCTCGTTTCTTCAGATCAGACCACATCAACTTCCGCTTTACGGAGCTGCAGTGGACCTATTAAGTTCTGCCTCGTTGATGACAAACCCAAGTGCATGTATGACAAGTTGTATGCTTCTTGTCTTTCAACAGGTAAATTTCATAATCCCTTCGCCATGTGTCATTTCTGGAGAAAATTTGGTTAGGCTTGCGGATGGAAATATTTTCAGGGTTTTTCAAAGTATTTTAAGGTACTATTCATCAGTTTTGTTTGTCATTTGCAGTGTAATTTGTACGGCTTACGTCTGGTTTTTTTCACAACACAACATTCTCAATTAAATTCGCATGACTCCACGAATTCTGTGACTTCTTTCTACTGTATTTAGCGGTACGGTGCTAACTGCGCTATGTATGGCTGTATGTTGTTGTAACTAATCTGCTGATGCTGTTTGAAATTTTCATGTGTTTTCAATTTGCAGAACCTCTGTATAAATATAGGTTGTCTCGTTTTCGAAAGCTCATTATGTTGCTATTGAACGAGAATCGAGTCAATATCCGAAATAGTAAATAATACCATTTAAAAGCTGTTAGACTGTTCATAGAGAATATCAAACTACATATGAACAACAAAGGATAGCTATTTTTTTGTCGAGCACCTCTGCGTGTCTTATCTTCGTAAATGAGATTTAAGAATTGTAGGTGCTTTGTCTCTGTGGACTGTTTGACCGGTTTTATGTTTTATTCTCGGAAAACAAATGTCAATGCAATACCAGCATCTCTAGCAAACCACTATTATTCTTTAAGGGGCATTCATAAGTTGTCACAAAATTTCTGAGTTAAATGTACCTCCCCACTCCCAACCCTTACACAGAGTTAATGGTATTTTTTGTAATGGATCCAGTGGCCTTCCTTACGCTACTGTCTCAAAAATATCTGGATATGATTTGAACATCATGCTTCTCAATTGCTCCTCTGGATTTGGTCCCGTCATGAATTTTCAATGTATATTACTATGCTTTAAGTAGAATTTGTCTGATGTTTAAGGTTCCAACCTTGGTGTTATGGATTGCTCATCTGGTACTTGCACAAAAGTGGCTGATGGAGTCAAAGAAGGATCATTGGTGACGGGAACGAATCTCGTATGTGGGGATGGTACTCTTGATCGCGGTGATAGTAATCTTGTGGCTATCACTGCTTGCAAAGACATGTTTGGGTAGGACTCTTACTTTATACTATGTAAACACTCATTATGTGGATACTTCTAAACATGTAATTATCTGCTTGATGAGAGGGGGGGGGATTAGTAGAACGGAGAAAAAATTAAACTGTTCATCAACTCTGCATTCAGTTAGATGACTGACGGAAGATTTCCACTCCAAGAAAATTTTCCGAGGACAGGAACGGAACAGAAATAGTTCTGTTCTTCTCTGCGGAAAAACTGACATAGAAACACATTTTATATATAAAGGGCATTTAGGCATTGCCAGAATTCTAGAACTACATACCCGATAGTATTAAACACCCGGCACACACATTCATTAACCTTTCATATATATATGCAGCTAAAAACCAAAGATTAAAAATGCGATAAAAGTAGTAAAACTAAAATGTATTTAGGTGCAGCATGTTCGACATCTTGTCTATGAAGGCCCATATACATATACATACTTCCCTCGGAAAAAGTTGACGTCAGGTCAACTTCCCCCTGGAGTGGATTGGACAGAAAATGTTCTGCTAGCATGATCGGTACCTGCTGAGTACACATATGAATTACATTTTCCTGTACGTACGTTCCGTTCCTTTCAGCGGAGAGTTTTCTTGGAGTGGAAATCCGCCTAACCCTATTCCTACTGTGGTGGAGATGTTGTAATACGATAGCATAAGTTTCATTTCCCATCTGTGACGTGATTTTGCAGAGTGAGGGGATTTTGGGAGGGCTTTGAGTTAAAAAATGCAATCTCTCAAAATTCTGACGAATCTTTCACTTAAATCTCCTGGTGTGCCTCAAGTACTCAAGAATCACCATTTAAATTTTATTGCACTTCTAAGAGACTAATTCAAAAGATGTATGAATGTTGTGAGCAATGGGCAATTGGAAGACATGTTGCAGGTGACAAAACGTCTCAGAAATGATTTTTCTTCAAAAAAGGCGCAGAATTGACGAAATCTCAAAAGTGCACCTTACAAAACTTGACGCTGTGGCACATCTAGGAACTCCCAAAGCCCCACTTTTAGCGTATTGTAATCCTAAAAGATTGCTTAAAGTCCTCTATGTATTTTGTAGTCTGAGAGGTACCTAAAAGATACTTTGGCGGAATCTGCACCCCCTCCCCCCAGGTAGTACACCTGCCAAAAAAAGCCCGGTACGAATTAGGGTTAAAACGAAAAAGAAAGGAAAGGAATCGCTTTTAGTGACTAGTTTTTTTTTACATTATATGTTATAAAAGCCTGTATCCTCTTGAGGAAGAATGCAAGATTATACTTCTTGCTAGTAATGACTTGACATTGATGTTGATGAGAAGTCATTGAACTGTTAGCGAACGAAGTTCGATAAAAATAGCTCTACATTTTATATGTGCTGCCATTTTCAACTCTGCTCTTCTTGAGACTGACGGACCGACCAATAATGATTTGTGTATGTGCACACAAATAAGACCTTCGGTAAGAGTTGGCTTGGCATCTCTGAACGTTTTTTTACGCGTTTGATTATTGAATACCGTCTGTTTACCGTCTGTTTACCGTCCTCAGATTGGTACCTTACACTTTTTTATGGTGGTTGTAATCTTCCATTCCAATACATTTTCTCTGGCAATTGATCCATAAATTTTACGGAAATGTTGCATGAAGAATGATACAAGAGCGAAATTCATCACACAGTTTTTTTAAAAATTTCATTTTTTAATGTGCAGGTGACAAGTTACGCCCAATGACCTGAATTGCGTAGTCTTTGTACAGGGTAATTCTCTCGTTGGGTTTCTGTGTAGAAATTCATGCCCAAAACTGCCTTTTTTTCCAGAACATATCAAGAATTCTGCATCAATTTTTTGAAGTTTTTAATTTGATTCAAGTTTGGTATGAGTGGGTATGGTCATGTCTGTGAATGCTTTCACGAGGCTTGCATATGGCGATTTTTCGTGCAAAAATGTCAAAAAATGTCAATTTATGCAGTTTTCTATGCAGAAATCTGTCCAGACCTCTTATTAATTTAATTTTAACTTAAGCCAGTGCCACTTATTCCATGAGAGAACTATTCTGATTGGGTACTGCCATGTTTTTCCAATTTGTCAAAATTCATTCATTGACGTTTGGTTCTTTTTGGTGTTATTTGGTTGTACTTCAGAGATAGTCCAGTACACTACCTGTCACGATTTAGATGGGGTCTCTGCATCAGATCTTGTCTCGTCATTCCGCTACTTCTCCATATTCCATTATTAACTAATAATGCAAATGCTGATACATGCAAGAACTGACTAATTTGTTTGCCGATTGGGCGAGCATGGGACGATCCTGCGGATATATGTTTTATGTCACTGAGCATGCATTTCCATGCAATAATGAAGCGATGAGCTGCACAGCAAACGGCACTCTGATATGAGGACCCTGTGCAATCTCTCAATCTTTTGTTTTATTTAACAACGTTTGAGGTAAAATTGAAAATAAGTTATTTTCTCAAAGCAAACATACGAACGGATATGAGGCCATGAGTATGGTCGAAATTTAGGTCAAGATCTGCATAACTCTGTAGCATGGCAGCATTTTACCCTAATGCAAATGTTTTGTCAATTTTGCATCTCCGTATGGTATGCATTACTGGTCTGGTTGAGATCGTATGCTTGTCAGGAACGTTTTTTTCAGCTATTTTCTAGGCTACTTAAAATGCAACTAACAAGTAGGTAGTTCTGTTTGACCTAGTGTATGACTCGGCCAATTGGTGTCTTCTACATATGCGTTGGATACAGTTTCGGTTCCAGGTGATAGCAGATCGTGTCACACCTGACTGCTCTAAAATTGATTAGAAGGCGAAGACTACCCAAGCAACGTTTCCTGTAATTTTAGATTCACGCTCTGCTGGTCACTTCACTATCATTCACTGAGTCCAGGGTTCTGGAATGGCTCAGTGGTAGCGCCGTCACCTTGTGCATACAATATTGAGGGTTTGAATTCCACCGACTTCTAGTGGTAAACTCGAAATCCCTGAAGGCTAAGACCTTAAGGCTGAGATAGTGAAGAGATGAGCAGAGAACGATTCTACAATTCGAGAAGACTTTCACTTTGTCAACCGAATTCAACGTTTTCTGTTTTCTGTTTTTACCTCAACTGTACCTCTCTGTTTAAATTTATATTTTGTAGATCTGTGTATGGTGAAATCAGCAAGGGAGACAACTTACCATCCGCCCGTTTCGTGGTACAAGATGCTGTATGTGGTGCTGATCACACCAGATTCACTCAGTGCTCCTTCAGGTCAGCGAACAGATATCCTGATTCTGTGGAGTGCCCGAGTCGCAGCCCAATTAATGTTCGATGTTATGACTGTGATTCAAACGTTCTTGACATTATGGAGAGATTCGACCAAAGCTACTACCCTGAAAACGGTGTTTTCAATGATGCTAAAAAGAATGCTGCCAAACAGGCTTTAGAGCACATCAAGTCAGCTTGTGGAAGCTGGAGGTGTGATGGCCAGTTTGGTCATCGTCCTTACTGCTATGCTGTCAAAATCCTAACAACTGCTGCTAATCTTAAAACTACTTTAGATACCCATGTAGAAACTAAAGTGGTGCAAACGCGTGTAAATTTTAAAAGTCTTCTTCTTACCGAATTCATTTCTCAAGAGTTTGCCACTCAAGCTCGGCAGATTAAAGACTTGGCTACTCAATCGGCGTCTTTCCGCCAAGAATTGGGAAGGTATTTTGAAAGGTTAGCTGCATTTGATCGTGAAAAAGCCCAGCAAGATCGTATATACCTCCGAGGGTTGATTGATGAGAATGATAAACGCATAGAAGAGTCCATGAATAAGATATCCAATGGTATAGGCGTTCTCTTGAAAGAAGCTTATGCTGCTGTCGGCGCGGAAATGGCTCAACTTGCAGTTGAACTGGCTGCACAAATTGCTAAATGTTTCAATCCAGTTGGATGGTTGAGTGGTGGTGTGGATGTGAATGATATTGCTGATCGGGTGAATGCTCTTGCTGTTGCAGCTGTCAACATCCCAAAGTTAGTTCATCTGACTGCAAAGTTCACTGAGTTGGCACAACAAAGTCGAGCTATACAGCGAGCATTGCCTGAGAATTTGGCCCTGCATCAGAACTTTTTGAATCTGTTGGATGAGAACTATGAACGAAATGGTTTGTGCCTTACCTCAATTACATTCCTACCCATGATTGAGCAATTAATGTTGATTTTTGTACGTCCTTCAAACTAGAATCAATCGTTTTTTTCACTCCTTATGCTCTCCACATAACCACAACAGGAACTCCGAGTCAGCACTATTACTGGGCAGGGAAACGACTAGAAAACGTTGGCACAAATGTATACCCAGGAGCTCACACTCGTTGTTGTACCTCCTATTGTTATCCAAAGACAAAACATACCAGAAGCAAAGACAGGTGCTCTCATGAAACAATGATCAGAGAAGTCACAATGACACCCGTTCAAACTCAGTGTGAACGTACCCCCTGATAAAAGTTTGATTATTAAAGTCCATTGTTCAAAGCGCACCGCTGGATTCTGCCACACCATAGTTAATATGGCCACACAGATGCCAATGTGTTCTAGTCGTTTCACGCTTTTCCAGTCTGTTGCGTGAATTGCCGAGTGGCGTTTTTAATATGTGCGCCTTGGTCGAGCAGATTACTCTTAGTTGACTTAATTTGGCCTGGGAGGCAGAAACACGCTTAGTTTTCTATTTTGCACTAGCTTTTACGTGCAATAAGAGATTTCCATTGGCAAGACCATGCAATGCACTCAATGGTCTCAAAAAAGAAAAAATAAAGGAAATCAGATGCAAAAGCCGTCTGAGATAATACTGACTCTCCTTTCAACTATGCGCCTGCGAAGAATTTTCTTTATTTGTGTTGTCAGGATGAATTGTTGTTGTTTTTTAGAATTATGCATGTTCTTGTTATTCTATTACATGGATGGCAATGATTAAATAAGTATTTTCCATTCTTTAGTCCAAGATGTGGATAAACTTGCGCAAGACTTCACCGACAGCTATGGTAGCTTCGCACCGGCTGTTCGACTTGATGCAATCGCCAGATTTGTTGGGCTGATGGAAGGTGTTGTTGGCGACACATGTGACATTATCTTTGATGGGTCAACTGCAGCTAGTGCTATTGTTCAAGCTATAACTGCTTCAAAAGGAAGTTGTCTGGATTTGACGGTATGATAGGTTTTGCAAAATTTGTCATGGTATATCGTGCATGTCTTGCTATTGAATAACCAGTTAAAGAGGAGCCTGGCCTGTGAAGATCCCATATTTGTCACCTTTCCATGAACACCTTTACAATGCTTTCGTTGGTTGTCGCTGTGCATACTGTTTTATCATATTTCCTTCAATTATAGTTGTACAGTTTTTAAGGATTTTTGTACTCTTTGTGCATTCACGTGATACTTTTTCCTGCTGTTTTCATATATTTTCTGAGATTTTTCTAGCTTTCTCCTGTTGATATCCAGAGGTATATTAGTGCAAACTCCATGAGACATTTTTGTGCAACTGTCTATCATATGACGGTGTCTATTTGTTATTCATCCCATGTCGTTTTTATGAGAAACCAAGCACCAACCGTTTGCAATATTTGATCGGCCTCTAAACTTTTTTCGCAGTCTTTTGCGCTGTTAAAGTTTATTAAATTTCGGGAAGCTGTAGTTGGGATGACATTGGAATGCCTTATTGCACGCAACATGGGTCAAAGGAGAAGAACATCATCAGGTGGAAGTCGGTTGCAGCTCTTCGCTCCATGCAAAGCTGCTGAGAAATTCCTGAAGACCTACTCGTCTCAATGTAGTAGCTTCGCGTGGAGAGAAGAGCAGCAGGCGACTCATCAATTCGAGATACAACAACTTTTATGTCATCCGCAGCAATGATCAAAACCAACTTGGTCTACTATCATGAGCTGCCTGTGGAATCTTTTGATGCATTAGATTGCAAATCTTTGAGGAACATTTGACAGGAATTGGATTGTTGCTTGACAAAATCATGAATGTGCAACACGAAAATCTAACACTATATACTTGCCGATACTTGGGAATACCATGATTTTAGTGCGGTTGTACGATTTTGTCAGGTTTTATTTGTTTGTACTCTCTGCACAGGTGGACATCGCCGAACTTGGGGCACGCTTAGAGTTGAGTTACGACACCCAGTTCGAGCTGATGGACGCTGGAGTGGAGATGGCTCAAAGCATCATTGCTCATCAATCAGCAAGAATCCTCTCAAATGACCTTTCCTCTAACTTCGCCCATGCTGGTCGAATAATACAACTTTGCAATAAATGGGATGCGTTAATGACAGGAATTGAGCATCGAAGATCTGTTGTGAATGCTGCCTGTGATGTCATCGAATTCAAGAATGGAGGTGAAGCTCCATCTTATTGTAACGAACTTCGTGCCAAACCTTGGGGTGACTTACAGAATCTGGCCGCATATCAATTCGATCGTCCCATTTGTTCATCTGGGATCTCAACCAAACTTGCGTATATTCCTGGTAAGTACTATGACCGGCTTATGAAAATGCTACAAAAGGAGATCTTGTTCGTACGTCATGACTTAGTTTTCCTAAGTGATTGGCGATCGCTAATGTTTCCGTAAAATTTAGTAAAAAAGTTAAAATTCATCTCAAAAACAAAAAGTAGAAAACTCTCGTCCTGGAAGCTCTCGTCTATAAACATAAGTTTCAAAAATACAGTAATCTAGACTTTCGTGGGTTTGGTCTATTGTACGTCAATTACTATCTACTCTATTCATTTTCAGTTTTTTTCGATGCAAAATGTTCAAAGTTCAGTGGCAGATCATTCGTCAGGCCGAATATGTGATGTAGACCTCTTGTTTTTGGTGCCTTCTTTGAATTCTGTATGGCGATCTTGTTGTTCTTTATCTTTTTCCTTTGTGTCCTATTGTTCTACCGGTTTCCTGGTTACCGATCTTGTCTTAGTAAACAGCTTAATAAGCTTGCTCTGCCTTCATATTGTTTAGCCTCCTTGGAAGTCGAAAAAGGTACAACCGGAGTTTTAAATTTGCGAGAACTATACGAGCTTGGAAGCACACTATTTACTATTCCTGACCGACGATTTCTTCAAGACAATCAGTGGATTGGATTGTCTGATGATGGCGCTACCTTCTTCATTCGTAAATTGCATCTGCACCTTCCGAATGAGGATGGAAACTTCAGAGTGGAACTGAGCTTGAACCATTTTGATGGTGAGTTCATCAATCTCATCAGTGCGGAAAGTATTGCTGGACTCTTTCTTTAGCAGAAAAGTTTCACTGCTACCAGATCACAAAGTCACATTTCTCATCTTTCTACTGTTGTCATGTCATGAGTCATGTTTGAGTGTAAAATCTCGTGCTTTCCTCAAGCTACAGTATAACAAATTTTCATTAGTGTGCTGTTTTAGAACGAATTTGATAGCATACGTGTTTGTGCATGCACTTTGATGCAAAGTAAAGCCCCTTGTTTTAACTTCTTCATTATAAGCAATACCACTTTGCATTGTTGGATCTATAAAAATATCAACACACATCTACCGTTTTAGGACTGTAAAAAGATAAAAAATGTTATTGTATACCTGTGATTGTGCCCAAAATATATTGAAAGGGTGAATTTTTACCTAAAACTCAAAATGGACATGTTCCATTTTCTGTTCACAACACCGGATGTGCCTATTTATGATGCTAAGCATGCGTCCATCGGGCGAATGCCAATGTTGATATTTGTCATCTTCAAGTAAAGAAGAAACAGGATGTCTTTTAGTGTTGATTCAGCTGCGAGAATTATCCGAAAAAATGCAATTCAAGGCTACTTTGAGGTTTTAGCCAGCCTCTACAACTTTTTTGAGCGTTTTTCGAGATAATATTAACGAATTTCTCGGCTGCAATGTCAAGCAACAGTAACGATTTTTGGTACGCTTCTACTTTTTTAATTATAGTGCTACGCTGCGTTTGAAGAATGCATGCATGTTTTAGTAATTTTTTTTTGCCAAAAGCCTCAATATATTTGGTGCCCCTTTTTCCTTGCCAGAATGACAAGACCGCCCATTGCTTTATTGTGCATCAATGAAAAATTGATGCTACTAATTTTACGCTAGACTTACCAAGCCGCTTCTAAACATATTTAGTAAAAGGCGTACTCTAATGCAAATTCAGCTGAGAGAGGCGAAGGGGCGAAGCGACTTATGAAACACGGCAACTTCATTAAATATTCTGCTAATCCCCTACAACAATGGAGCGGGAACGAAAACTGCTTTTGATTGGCGGAGAATCGTCGGGTGGCAGAATATTAAAAGGAGATTGGCTTATATAAATAGATCTCAGAGTTCCAGCTTCACAGATTTGTGAAGTGAGTACACAAATTCAAGAGAGCTCACATTGGGCAGCTATAAGTAGCGCACATGTTTCAGAAGACCCACTCACTCTGCTTGTGACTTGCGCTGCATAGTGGGTCTTCGGGAAGACTAATTTTACGCATGTATCTTGGCTTGTCTGGATCTACTTCAATCTATCAGATGGAAGCTTTTGAGTAATGCATTGCCACATGCTTGCTTGTACCCGTTTTTGGAATCCTGCTTTAGCAGAAGAGTCCTATAAAATCCGTCCGCCCGTCCGTTACCAACGCGCTTTCCCGCGTAACCGCTCTATGAATTTTTCTGAAATTTAGTGTGAAGGTGACAATCCGTAATTGAGGAAAAGTGATGGAGCTGAGATTTTAAGAAAGTTTGGCTAGCAGGTGCTAATTTATGCCCTAAAATTGCCAAAACACTTCGAAATCCGCTCGTTTTTGTGTTTTTGGTTTGAAACTACGGGTAATTAAAGGTTATGCTGTGGACCACGAGCAATATCTGTGGAAAATTCTCGTTCGTCTTCCAAGTGTCGATTTAAATACTTGGAAAGATGGCGTTTTTCATGCTTTTTTCCATATATATCATGAACGGTTAATCTGTTTATGGTTATTTTTAGTGTGAATATTTTAGAAAACTCTGCGCATGTTTTGAACTATATGTATTCCTCCTGAAAATCTCGTTTGGATTGTGGGTGGTAATTTACATCCCGAAATGGCGATTTTTATGTTTTTCCCCAAATATGTAGCATAATGTCTGATTCGAAGAAGTTTGTTTCTGAGTATCCACTTGAAAGCTCAAAAGTGTAAGGAAATGTCACTGCACCTCACAGCAATGTGCTCAAGAGTTTCAACAGTTTTCAAATTGAGATCTGTTGTGCTACCAACCTGTCGTCCAGCCACCACGAACCAGTATGCATTAGTTAATTTGTGTCTTGGCCGGTTTCTTGTGTCTTAGCAGATGTGGTAGCGTAGTACATAATACTCTGTGTAACTTGCAAATACCAGCTGCATTTTTCTATTTACAGGTGTGAACCGACTGATGCCTAACGGCATTGAGTACATCATCCCGCATAGTGTTCGTCTGACAACCACTTACGACTACGGATCTTCTTACTGTATTGGAACCAAGGAAAACCCGTATCAGGTACCCAACTGCCGACAGTCTACCACTGTTTGCGTGCATGATTCAGGCACCTTATCCAGTGAAGAGTTCTTACCTACGGCATATGGGCGATGGATTGTAAAGTTGGCCAATGTCAATACTGGTGGCATGCGGAAGTTGGCGATTCCGAATATCGTTGGCACGTTTTATCTCCAAGCAGAGATCGACTTGTGCTCGAGCAGTGTCCATCGAAGAGATGCGACGGCCAAGAAGTCCTTCAACAAACGCTCTACGCGATCAACTGGGCTGTGTTGTCGTGATGTTGGTAAGGCATGGTCTGTAAAAGATAAGGCTTGTTCAGTCACCTGTCCGTCTGGAGCTCGTCCATCATCTGATTCTTATTATTGTGAAAAAGGTGACATGGGTCCACTTCCAGCAAATCCAACGCCGTTTCCTGGAGGGAGCAGTGGCTCTGGGAATAATTCGTTACGGCGAAAGCTCTGCGATTTGCTGAAGGGTCTGAATCCATCTTTTGGCTCAAGCATTTGCAGCGACATCGGAGTATAAACGCGAGTATGCCATCGCCATGAGTACACGTGCAGTCCAATGAGAAACAAATTTTTTGTCATTTGTCCAACCATAAACGTATTATTTCAATTAAATGTCCTGAAACGATCTGTCTAACAGGCAGAAAATAATTCGTATTGTGATTTATTTCCGTTTTATGTTCTTATCGCGAGGATATTGTGTATGGATAAATATTGCAGTATTCGCAGCACTATGCATCTGACGTTTTCTCAGCAACTTTCGTATTCATTTTTTTTTTATCAGTATGTTGATCATCAGGATCATGCTTATGGTCCTGTAGAATCAAAGGTCGAAATATGCTTGTTATTCGAATCTGAACTTTCATTTTCTTGCAAGTCGTCTGTTTCTTGTCTATATTACCATAGCAAGCAAAGATTCCTAGAATAGCCTAGGATGGAAGAAAATTCGTAGTAGAGATCCACTCCTGCAATACAAATATTACAATGGACTTTATGAATGCTAATGATGTGTTGCGGTGTACATGGGCAATATCGTGAAAACTCTCTACCTGTGCCATATCGGCACTCTTGCAACGTGTTGCGGAGCGCTTCTTTATCTCTACAATCCTGGACAAAATGTATTGGGCTAAGGCTATTTGTGACCAAAATTCAATATCGATATTTTCCATTTTTGCTTACAGAACCAAATCCAGGTCAAAATTGCTGAATTTATTTATGGTGCGATGCCAGGCGATGCTGACATCTTGTTCTCGGCTCTGGAAGCACCAGCACACGTCATTTTTAATTGACCCACCTGCAGAAAAAAATCAGGTCACGCCCATTTTAATACTCTTGCAAGCCTTATGCAATCGTGCAGGCATCCAAAATACAGTTTTTCGAATTCGAACCCTGACTTGCGCTGTTCCGTCATTCAATAATCCTTTGCTTGTGGATTGGCCATGTGCCGTTTTTGACGCAAATTCCAACTGTATTTTGTCCAAGATTGTAGTCTGAGGCTGCATAAGGACATACGGCAGGGAGGAGTTATCTCCAGTGCATGCAATGATGCAAAATATTTGTGTTGGTTTTATTTGCTCTTGTTTTTTCTCAAGATAATGTTTGCCAAGCTATAGCATATATTTTATGTGCTTCGCATTTAAATTTTGGTGATTTATTTTTTTGCGTGATGCTGTTAGTGTGTCCTTTCAGTTTAGATACTGGAAGAGAGTTCGAAAGAACTTTAAAATTTCTTGGATACAGATAATGTTAAGATACTGTTATGGGGAATGTCGGTTGTCACGCACCTCGACCTCATGTAGTTATTTAACCTTGCTTGGCGTTGGGGGCCATTAGAAACGGACGCACGCAAAAAACAAACAAAAAATGAACAGAGGCAGAGGGAGGGGGTGTCCATCTGAAAGCGAAGAAATTTTGCAACTGCCCAAGGTACTAAAATCTTAACTTACGTTCTAGAGCAGCTATGAAGGTAAAGTTCCTTTTAAAAAATCTAGGTAGAACTTTTTCTGGTCTCAGGCTCCCAGACGTATGACGTCACATGTTACCATCGGTAAAATAACAAATTTTTCACCCGAAAGTCACGTTTTTGTCTGTAAAAACCCAAATCGTGCGTCAAATTTGTTTTTATTAAGTTCTTTTTACTGTTTTGCATCATGTTTTCAGCATCAAAAGTATATTCCATTTGTTTCATGAGGACTTTTTCTAGTATCAAATTTCGAAAATTTTCCCCTCTTTCGAAAATTGGCCCAAATCACGTGACCCATTGACCCAAATATGAATAGAATACGCATCGATAAATTCTATGAAGGTAGACTAAAGCTTGTTTTACCATATTTGACCTTGCGGACCTCCCCCCACCCCCAACCCACCTCCAAAATATAGATTTATATGCACACTTCAGTGCATCACAGCCAGTTATAGGTATTTTGCTCACCCCATAATCAATAATCAATCGATACGATTGTTTGTCTGTCCATGGCGATGATTGTACAGACTGACACGAGAGAACAATTCGTGTAGAGCACCGACGTTTTCGAAACTCGTTGAACTGATTTGGGTTGATTTCGTCTGCTACAATCCAGGCAATAAATTCATGGACGTTTTGCATTTTTAAGCCTATTTTCTGAGTTATGGTTATCCAAAATTTGGTCATAATTCTGAAATGCTGATAAACTCCACGTAATCAACTG
>JAOBRC010879780.1:0-16768 GCA_027575255.1 Scolionema suvaense | reverse complement strand
GGGAAAATGCGTTGGTGACGGACGGACGGACAGGCATCATTTTATAGGACTCTTCCGCTAAAGCGGGAGTCCAACAAGTGACACATTCTTCAATGCTAAATTTTATCTCAAGAAGAAAAAAGCTTGAGATCTGAGCAGGAACAACTCCTGGCGAACAAGTAACCCTGTGGCAAGTCTACTACGTCCTCAGACCAGATTACAAAACCATTATATACACCATCAGTGTACTCCCCTTGGTTGACGTACCTGCAATCAATAAAGCAGCGTCATTTAGAATAGGGTGCGAATATATGTCACATGTTCACATAATATGATCGTTTTATCCTTTTATGCTAAAAGTCAATTCGCTCGTAACCCAATCTTTCAAGAATGGGAACAGGATATCAGGCTGCCATGGGAGAATGGAAGCATTCGGTCTCAGGTTTTGAGCATAATACCAAAAACATATAAACATCG
Source organism: Scolionema suvaense (assembly GCA_027575255.1). Classification (NCBI taxonomy): domain Eukaryota; kingdom Metazoa; phylum Cnidaria; class Hydrozoa; order Limnomedusae; family Olindiidae; genus Scolionema; species Scolionema suvaense. The sequence continues at coordinate 16,312 of JAOBRC010879780.1, read as the reverse complement.
CACAAAGGAAATGGGCTAATTTGAGAGCAGAATCGATGCATTCATCGAAAGCTATTTTTGTTGTAGAAATAACTTTGCACAGTATTTCAAACTCCAAATAACACAAGGAACATAATGACTCATATACCATCCCCATTGGATCTGTGGTCTCCACTGCTCTCAATGCATGTCAAAATGACCGATTTTACCTTGGTGTCACCCAAAGGTGACAATGAACCAAGCAAAGTCTAATAAAACATTCACATTATGGTCATACGGTGGCACTGTAAGGCTCCTACCGTTGAACAGGAGAGAAATTCATGTTTTGGTATAATTTATTCGTAGCTTAAAGTTCAAATAGCAGAAGACAACTTGCAGCAATTATGGTTCTTGTATGCAAAGAACTGCAATACATAACACTTGAACTTACTTTCCAATCCATGACACCATGAACTCAGATAGTGCTTCGTCATACTCTACTTCAATCTGGAATTAAAATATTAAAGATGGCAGCAATTAATTCACGAGTGAATAAAGGGGATCGCAATCTGTTTATGAGTGATCAGTAACATCAAGAAACTAGCCAACAAAATGACATTCCTCATTGTGATGACCACATTACTGAAAAACATACTGCAAGCTGACCACCACAATAACAACATCAAACACATGAAAATGTGCACACAACATAACAAAACCAGGAATCTAAAACATTGCTACAAGCCATAGAATATGAGGACTCCTGCAAATTTAATCAATGAGTTATACAATAAAAAAAGAACAATGACGAGCCACAGATGGCATGAACAACTATAACATCATAAATATAACGACCGTTGCTACTAATGTTCATAACATAACACCATTGCAATGACTAGTTTCCCTCATAGAATAGCCACACCAAAGAAGTTGATCTTCAAATATTAAAGATAAAAGTTTGAATAATGTCAATTTTTGGGTACATGTTTTCCCACGTATATGTCACATGCTCCGTAACAGTACTGCTCTCCAATTTCACAGAAAATATTTCAAAAAATTAATGAACAGATCTGATAATATTTCTGAAAGCCTCTAAGAATGATAACTTTCGGCACAAAGCATAGGCACGCCCACGGTGAACAAGAGTTATCTTAGAAATGACATATGGTTCATAATATAACAATAGTTGCTACTGAGTGTTACATGAAAATTGCAATGAAAATTACAAAGAAATAAAAGGGCAATTTTTGGACATAAATGGCCTTGCCCAAGTTGAACAAGTGTTTTCCCAGATAAGGGACATAACCCATTCGACAACTACTTCTGGTCTCCAGTTTGAAGTTAAAAATTATAAAAAGACAGTCAAAAGATATCAAAGCGATCTGGAAAAACCCTGAAAATGGCCATTTTTGAAATGACCACCTGCAAATTGACCAAAAACTTTTCTAAAAAATGCACCCAAGTATAGACTTTCATGCTGATTATCTGGGAAAAACTGTAGGTAACCTACGTGCAGACGGACGTACAAAGAAGGCGGACAAACCTAATTTTCTAAGACTATTGTATTCTAAAAAATGCGCCTACGTATAGACTTTCATGCTGATTATATGGGAAAGTGTAGGTAACCGATGTGTAGACGGACGGACAAAAAGGCGGACAAACCCAATTTTCTAAGACTATTCTATTCTAAAAAACGCGCCTAAGTATAGACTTTCATGCTGATTATCCGGGAAAAAGTGTATGTAACCTATGTGCAGATGGACGGACAAAAAGGCGGACAAACCCAATTTTCTAAGACTATTCTAATGAAAAGGCAGTCGAAAAAGGTAGCAATAGCTATTTCTAATGAGATCATCTGCTAAGTCCAACAGTACGAGTAAGTAAAATAAGTAGGCAAGCAAGTAAGCAAGACCTTCAGCTAACAAAATGTAGCAGTCTGTCACATCCGGTCCAGAAGCTGGATCAACTCAAATCAGTTTCAAAAAGCTAAAGTAGACAAGATTATACCTTGGGGAGGGGATTAAATTGAACTGGGACCCCTAGGTGGACACCTAGGAGAGTTGCGACCTATGGTTCCAAAAAGGGCCAAATCTGATGAAAACCGGCTTGTAGGCTTGGCACAGGAAGGGTTAACAAGCCATAATAATTACCTCCAAACCACATCAATAAAAGCGTGTTACAGTGATGAGGAAGTGGCTATTTGCTATTACGTCCACTACAATGAAGGAACATCTACTTTTGACCCAATCGGCAACACAACAGTTGATTTGGGAACTTTATCCAAGCCCACAAATATGAATTCATTTCTAAACACAAAACCAACAAAAATCGACTTCTTGGAATGCAACTATACCTCCTTCTTTTCTTGCCCACTCTTGTCTTTTCCACTACTTTTCCCATTGCTTTTTGAGTCCGTTGTTTGCTTGGCAGGAGGTACAGTTATTTGCAATGGATATGTTACCTGAAACAATAAAAGATTAAATAGAAAGCAATGGAAAGAGATTGGTACAAATCTGTGAACAAGTCTTTTCAATCGGATTTAGATCAGTCTCCTTCAAGCATCTTCCCACAATCACAAAGCAAGGATAAGTGCACAGAAAATGCGAAAAATAATCAACCAAACTTCCCAGCCATTGTGTTCTCATTTCAATGTTCTCGAAATCATAGAATATCCACCAGGCAGATAAGAGTTGCTTCTGTTGTTGGTAAAAGCAACTAAACTAGTCTATAAACAACTTGTGCAACGTGGTAGTAAATTAGTCAATGAATAACATTCAAATATACTGATAAAGATCACAGATGCATTGCTCAGCATGTTAGTAAATTATTACCAGTGAAGAATTAAATGAAAGGCTTTCCAATGACAAAAGCCTTAAAGAAGACGGGGCCCAAAGCTTAAAAAAATTCATACAAAACCAAATTCATATACATGATCCGGCAACTTGAATAAATCTATTTTTAACACTTGCAGAGCTTCGTACTCGAATCAACCACACAATAATAATATGAATACATCGACAATCAAAATTCCTCACCACTTTCTTTTCAGTTTCCTTCCGTACCAGTGTCAAAGAGCCCGTCAAGTATTGTCCAGGCTTTATACCTTTTGGATACCTGTGCAAAGACAAACAAAACACAATGCTGTGATTGTGGAATATATCCTGGATTTAAAGAACATCAAAATAAGCGTTTTAACCCTCTGGCAATTGCAGATTGGTATGAGAAAGATGTTGGGCAATTAAATATATTGAATTAATTCCCCTAAGCAACAAAGCCTTGGAAGGAACATTTTGTGCGTTCAAGACGCAGTTCTTGAGATATATGTAGTCTAAAATATTCATGCAAGGATAGTCGAAAAATATCATGCCATAACAGTGTTGATGAAAAGCTAAAAAGGCAGCTTTCTATGTTAACCCTACTTTGAACAGTGGTTTTGGGGTTCCTCATGCATGAAGGGGGTGTATTCCACCCCATTGGTATGTCAAGAACAGGAATAGCTACATCCTTGAAACTTGGTACACTTCAAGATCACCAAGGAATGAAACAAACTGGAACTGACTAAAAAATGCACGTGGCAGCAATGATGTTATCAGAAATTTTGGTAAATAATAAACTTTCTCAGTTTCAGTGTAGCCTTGATAAAGACATGTCAACGGGTACCTGTTGTCAAAGAACGTCCCAAACTATTCCAAATGTCACTTTAATGTTTTTTCAATCTTTGGGGGTCTCACAGCATTCTGATGAGTAGAGCACGCTGTTTTTTCTAGTTTTCAGTTCGAAAAAAGGCTCTGACAGGGCCCCAACAGAATCATTAATCGATGTGTGACGAAAAACAGACATACGCTAAGTCTCGAACATTCAAAATGTCTTCCTTTTATTTGTCAAAATCACATCCTTGCTGCTGGCATTAAAACAGATGAGAGCACAGGAACCAAAATACCTCATGCTCAGGATAATGGTTGTTAACTTTCGCTGACCTAAATTATAAAAAATTAATATACCGTAGGTATATGAGAGATACTACATGAAACAAGGCCAGCAAATTACAACAAAACAAATCTCAAAAAATTCTTACTTGTCCTCAGGAGGAGACGTAATATACAACTGACACTGTTGACCGGCAGAGAGTGTTCTTGTTTGAAATTTACACTTCGATGTCTTCTTGAACAAGTTCAAACGCCTTGCATAGACGTCCAATGGTATGCTTGAGCTAAGTTTGATGTGTAAATTGATGACCATATCTTTAAGCTGTTCCAGCCTCTCCAATGCACTGTGACGTACCTGGTAGTATTCAAGCGATGCAATGTATTATACAAAATCTGACGTAAACACTCTCCTATCTGCCTGCACATTAAAATACTAGCGATAGGCAATATTAACAGAGCATTAATTGAAAAAGTCAAAAACGCCACCAGAAAGTAAGACACAAAAATTTGATAAACTAGACGTGTTTTTGTTTAAAATTAAACATGACGCGGTATGGAATTAACACAGTTTAGAAAAATACAGAACCTGGGATACCTACACATACTTCTGTGGCTGGCTCCAGCCTCCAGGAGGAGGGAGTGGTTCACAAGATTAAAAAAAAAACCGTAACACATTTAGATTGAACAGTTGAGGAAAAAAATTGATAGTCTTCACATAAACAGTTGTACTTCTCTTCGCCAGTATGATCTATAACCTTTATGGCACTTTATCGAACACTTTGACATAAAATCAATACATGCTAAAATTTAGGAATGCTAAAATTAATGATGGTTGAAGTCAATGCCCTACAAAATGAGCACTGGATGAAATGAATGAGGCTCAGACAAAACCAAGTTGATTTCCTCTACTGTTAACTTTTTATCACAAGGCATGGCAAGAGCAAATGTTGACATGAAAAATCAAACAAGGCAATTTATATCAATTGGATATTTATATGGGTCAGTACTTTGACATGGTATATTGTTTGCTTGTTTTTCTTCATTATTTTACTGAAGACGCAGTAACACTTTAAACCTAAGAAAAATACGATTAGCCACAACCACCACCACACCTCATATTCAGATACGCTACGATCAAATATTAAGAAGTGGGCGCAAGCACCACATATTCACTGAAACCGTTAAACACACACACAAATAAAATTTACACATACAAGACCATGCTCAAAAGCTACCAAGTATCATCAGTGCACAAGAAGACAAGTAACACATACCTGCATTTTGAGGACGTAGTCTCCTTTCTCAAGTTTGACACCATAATTATACTAGAAAGTGAAACACACACGACGTCACTGCACAGGAAGAAAGGAGCACACGAGCCATACGAATAATAAATGATGACTTCAACAAAATGTGAGTGTAAAAATAGCTACTGTTTTCTTTTGGCGAGATAGAATATCCTGACACAGGGCATGACAGATCAAATTGTATACTCTACAGTATGACTGAGAATGTTCAGAATTACCAGCCTTTCTGAGATTACTAGTCAGCTATTTCAAACAATGCAAATCGCAGGTTTTGAAAAATTTGTTAGATTAACCTTCGCAAATCAATAAATCACAAAAATCTCGCAAGATAAAATTTCATGATAAGAAGCAATGCTGCAATTTCGCGAGACTAACAGCAGCAGAGAAACACATACAAGTTCTATTGCTGTCTGGTTTCGCACAGAATAATATTTTTTAAAATTCTGAAAATGTCATTTTCTGCAGGAAACATAGCCACGCCCAGTGAGGACAAGGGACTACGCAAAGTTGCTCTAATGCAGAAAAAAATCATGCGTACTGCAACTATTTGCAGTAACAACTTGGTGACCAATTAGAGAAGCTTAATTAGATTCATCCAATCATTGTTGGTTGGAAAGAAATTTTGCAGCACAAGGTAGACAGTAAGCCACGCAGCATGCTGAGCTTGTCAGCATGGCAAAAACAGAGTAGCATTTAAGCCTACATTTGTTAATTTTACAAATGTAATTTCTACTTCATCAATCATTTACTAAAACTTGTAATCATTGCATCATTTAGATTAACTTTCTAAGATTATTTAAATTAACTTTCTAAGATTACGATAAAAAATCCATGTTGTATGCTTCTAAGAAGCAGAATGAAGCAAAAATGGAAAATGGAAAACAGAAAAATTCAGTTTGAACAGAAACAGGAAATGACCCAAAACAACTCACTAAGAACAGTCATGCACAGATGTTATCCTTAATCCTACTTGGCCCAGGGAGATTAAGACGTTTTCAATATAATTCTTTCGCATGCTGCACATCCCGAGATATCAACGTTTTCTCGGGGCCATCTGTGAGCCAATTTTTTCTTGAAGTGTGGCATGACATGACATTTTAAGCAATTTTAGGGAAATAAGAAGTTCAGTTTCCGATTTTTTGGCCCCGCTCCCCTTAATTATGACGTCATAAATTATTTTTTCTTTGCGTCAAGCAAAAGCTAACATTTTGCTCCTTATTGCTGCTAAGTTTTAAGCTTAATGGACTATTCAAACATGATTAGCAAAGCGGGGAGGGATGTATAATTTGCCCCCCTCCCCCCCTCCCCGGCCCAGGAAGGCAAGTAGGTGAGTCCCAAGAGCCTGGGCCAACCGGGGTTAACGACAAGATTAACCACATGCTTTGATAGGGGAGAGGGGATAGTTAGCTACTGGTCCCTCTCAATTTTACATCACAGTGAGATGAACTGGACATCAGGACTCTCCTCACGGAAATTAGGTAAGGCAAAAGAAACTAACCTTCTGTGGGAACGCATCTCCAGTGCCACATAGTGATTTGTTAGCATCGAAAATCATCCATAGCTGTGCCTCATAAGGACTTTCATATAGTAAGTCATGAAGAATGGGTGCAACAGGAAGAACGTCTGCAGGTTTTGTCTGAAGGCAAAAAAACAATTATGCATTAATATCTGCTACATACTTATCTACAGATTGAAGTCTCATGGCCTACAGAGTCTCGCTATAACTGTATATCTCAGATATAAATCTTGGAAATCCTAACCAGTCAGATAGCATGAGAAGGTGAAACAAAATATCACTACAACTTATTCTTGTCATTCAGTCCCAGGCCGAACAGGTTTAATAATGCCTAATGAAAAAATAGACATAAAATCCGTAGGGTCTTTAAAAGCGGGAGGACATTGTTCCTCCCTACAGTAGCCTCAACATAAGAACAAATGAAAAAAAATGGATTATTAAATGGATTATTAAATATTCAATTGATACTCATTCTTCAACCATTTGTGACTACACTAAGAAATTCTTCTTTGCAGTAGATGTCAAGAAATTACAAATTAAGTCTCATAGCTAAAAACTACCTGAGTTTGATTTCACCACCGACAATAATGAAAAGTAGAAGTCTTCAAAACATGGCAAGTCTATAATAAGATGTCTAACATAAGGACCAAAACATTCTTACCATGGCAAAGTGGTATGTCAAATACAAGCTGTATATCTGTTCTTCATCAGGGAGGATATCACGGCAGCCAAGTGGGCTGATTTCATTTTCTTTAGGTCTACAAAAATACACATACACCGGACACAAGTTGATATCAAGAAATCAAAGCCCTTGCAGCCTACGTCAATATTCATTATTGAATATAGCAATCATCATTTCAATCACAAGATCTTATGCATCTGATGCAAGGATCTTATGTATCCGATGCAAGGATCTTGTGTATCCGATGCCAGGATCTGATGCATCTGATAACAGGATCTTATTATCTGATATCAGGATCTTATTATCTGATACCAGGATCTTATTATCTGATAAAAAAAGATCTTATGTATCCGATACCAAGATCTTACGTATCCGATACCAAGATCTTATGTATCCTATGCCAGGATCTTATGTATCCTATGCCAGGATCTTATGTATCCAATGCCAGGATCTTATGTATCCAATGCCAGGATCTTATGTATCCTATGCCAGGATCTTATGTATCCAATGCCAGGATCTTATGTATCCTATGCCAGGATCTTATTATCTGATGCAAGGATGATATGCATCTGATTCCAAGAGGTGATGTATCAGATGCCAGGGTCTTAACGGTTAACATAATAAGGGGAAGAGGGTGCCACCAGGTGAGTTTCTAGAGCTAAAATGCTCCCGGAAAACGGATGGGCGCCCAAATTCGGCAGCGCCCAAAATCAGCTGCCTGACGCAGAAAATCAGCAGTATTACAGTGAAGAAACAAAAACAAGAAAGTCAACTAAAAACAGTAGATAATATCAAAGTCATCTCAGAATAGCTCAAACAATGAAAATCATTGTAAAACAGCATGGAAACATCGAATAATAGTTGTACAAGAGCATCTTTGGCGTCTTTGCTAGATCGCATTCATCCCAAATAGGGTCACCCCGAACCTTGAAATATATCTTGGAAACCCCCCTGACCACACACCCCTACTCTTATATTGTTTGCTATCAAAAAACTGCTGAAGCTATTGTTGCAATTTTTTGTACATGTGAACAAAATTTACTTGCACATCTTTGGTCCAAATTTGGTTGTCACCCCTTCCTATAACATGGGGGTATCACGTGGCCATTTTCTGACAGGCAGATAATGTCATTATTTGCCATATTGTCAGTTTTTTGAGGATCTTATTTCAATCGTTCTCAACTGTTTTCAATGATGTTGGGTTAAAATGATTACTTTCAATGAGCTTTTTCAGAAAATGTCTAATTTAAATGAATTTCATGCAGCAGGTCGGTCTTCAAATTTCAAATGGGTGTACTTTGCTGACCAGACCACCTGTGGGACAAAATTAAAAACTCATCCTTCATTTATGGCCAAGAATAAGCATTAGAATAAGTGATTTCAAGGCCATATAGCAACAGAGGAAGTTAGTGCTCTGCCTGGGGGTGGCGGGTGGAACCAAAACCCTTCGGTATGTTGGAGATGTGAAAAAGGCATTTTATGTTAACCGTTAATTATCAATGGACAAAGGCATTCAACAAATAAAGTCAAACACCATAAGAAAATGAAGTCATCATTGATCATTTCCACTATCTTTAATTCCACAGAAACAACAAACGAACAATTCACCTGATGGCAAGACACATGATCGTAAATATGCCTTTTCGTATTTTTACAAAAAACAATTAACACCATGAATGCGAAATTGAGTAGGACGTGCAAAACGAAACAGAAAATTTTAGCACCGAAAAGCTAACAACATGATTATTGAATGAGAGTCCACGCTGCATCCTAGAGCTGCATGCTGAATGAAAGCTTTATAATCAATGTTATTGATTATTCTTCATTAAGCATAACCATTGGGTTTGTAATGATCTGCCAGCCTATAGATAGCTCACCAGCTGGAATATTTTCCCAACTTCAGTCGATTTCAACCATGAACTGCGTTTAAAGAAAAACTTTTTCCTATAGTAACAGGACATGTTTGGAAAACCATTTTTCATTTTCAACTGATCAAAACACAGTAAACAAATTGCTTAATCTACACGAGGTGTGAAGACACAAATCGTTACCACTGGAAACCAATTCCTCAACTTACAATACATAGCTTTGACATTTTGCAGACAACGGGCAAGCAGGACACACCTCAATTTTAGAGAACATTCTACAAAATCTGATTTGCAGTCTCCAATCAACACGGTTGGGTCAGTCAGGCAGCAGCAAGGTTAATTTTGTGTCAGATTGATGCTCTTTCCAGCGCACATTCTCTTGTTTGATCAAGATGAGAAGGGCATTTAACCCTATTCTGGTTAGGCTTTAGGATGGACGTTAAAAGGTCGGGGGGCGGGGAATTAAAATCTAAATTACTGACGCAGAAATCATAGAACTTGTCAGAAATATAAATAAACATGTGAACTTTCAGAAAAATTCAATAAGACACCTGCCATTACCGAAATTTTGATTAAGTCAGCATTTTTGTCACCGTAATAAGCAAAACTTGAGATTTTTTTGGTACATGTCAAGTACGTGAAATTTCTACAACCCCAACACTAAACTGCGGGTTCTTTTCCATGAATTTAGTATTCCATAGCATTTCCTCACAAAATTAGTGCAAAATCTCCAAAATTAAAGGCTAAATTTAAATTTTTCAAATTTTTTCGATAAAAGAATGCACCAAAAAACCTCCAACGAGCATCAAGGAAATTCACACATCTCTGGAACTAAGCAGCAGATTGCACCCAAATTTGATGTGAATGATTTCAAGCTATTCTAAAACGGGTGGGGAGGGGGGGGGGTAATAAATGTATCCCCTCCAACCAGAATGAGGTTGAAGCTGCTTCCATTATATGTATCAGAAAATGGCTAAAATGATTGATATTATAGTGGGTCAGTTAGCCAAGTGTTAACTTCAGTAGCTGATTTTACAATACCCCTCTACATGTTGTTCTCGCACGAAAGCTGTTTACGTCAAAATGTCCATATCACCTCAAGATAATGAATCACCTCATTATTATCTAAGAAGAAACTGGTCAGTCCCCAGATAGTACAATTGTCCACCTACTAACCTTTACCTGGAGCCTTGTGACGCAACATTTTCACTATTAATGTTAAAGCATTATTTACAGTTCCACAAAGTATTTCAATGGTACAATAGCACCTAACATGAAAAACAAAGATACTCACATCAGGGGCAAAACATAATGTGTAAGAGAAGTGGATACTCACGTCAGAGGTAGCACGTAATGTGTAAGAGAAGCGGATACTCACGTCAGAGGTAGCACGTAATGTGTAAGAGAAGCGGATACTCACATCAGGGGCAAAACATAATGTGTAAGAGAAGTGGATACTCACGTCAGAGGTAACACGTAATGTGGTGTAAGTGAAGCAGATATTCACGTCAGGGGTAATACGTAATGTGTAAGAGAAGCGGATACTCATGTCAGAGGTAACGCGTAATGTGTAAGAGAAGTGGAAACTCACGTCAGAGGTAACGCGTAATGTGTAAGAGAAGTGGAAACTCACGTCAGAGGTAACACGTAATGTGGTGTAAGTGAAGCAGATACTCACGTCAGAGGTAACACGTAATGTGGTGTAAGTGAAGCAGATACTCACGTCAGGGGTAATACATAATGTGTGAGAGAAGCGGATACTCACATCAGAGGTAACACATAATCTGTAAGTGAAGCAGATACTCACGTCAGGGGTAACACATAATGTGTAAGTGAAGCGGATGGGCTGATTTCTTCTGATCCAATAAGAGACGACACATTGACTTGAGTGAAACTTTCACAGCCATTCTATGAAACGAATGAAAAAAGCAACTTTACTCAAACTTCAATAACAAAAGATACCAGTCACAATGAATACCACAGTGCAAGAAAACTCGGATGGGCAGTCTCTGAAGCAGAAAAAACACTGAATAATATGCAAAAAACTGCACGCAAATACATTGCGACAGCATACTATTATTTGCAGAAGTACACGAAGCGCAAGCACTCAACACAATACACCTCAATAGAATCTACTTCACAAATATTTTGTGTTTCCATAAACAGAGTGAAGTCTGCACATACCAGAATAACTTGTGAATTATCTGCCTGGAGACCATGAAATGCAAGCGTGGCTGACACATCACCCGATCCTTGACTCGCCCACCATCGTGCCAGGCACAGTTCCATGGTGTATCCCCCCTAAAATCAGTAACAGTACAAGCTGGGAGTACAAGACTACTCAAACAAACTCACAGAGATGTTATCTATTCACTAATAATTAGTGTTCGGTTACTTAAAATCAGTAGCACAAGAAGCTATAAAAGATAACACAATGAAAAAGAGAAATAAAAGTTAGGCAATATCTCTCTTATGCTAATGATTGACATCATTTGCCCTCTCGACAAGTGAATCATTAATTTGGGGGTTGTCCCCCCCAAAAAAAAGCTAATTTCCGCTTATATGCTAGAGACGTGAAATTTGGACTAAGTATACTTGGCCATTATTCATTAACAAAGTCCAAATTTTTACCCAGAGGTGGTCTGGTCAGCAAATTACACATCTTTGAATTTTGCAATAAGAAACCAATACAGAAATATTAAAAATTGCACAAAATGTGTGAAAGCGCCTTCAGCTGGTCGCAAATGACCCGGGAAGGGTAGGAAAGCTCTCTGACAAAGGTAGTTAACGTACATGTTCCCCAAAGTATTTTGGTTTTTGATTTTGCTGTATTTTGCACTATTCCCGCAGACTAACGTAATTATCTGAAAGAGCACCCCAGCTTAAATGAGTGCCCCCCCCCCCCCCCAAATGATTGTCCCTCTTCACAGTTGAGAAATTTAATGAGAAATTTAATTTTTGGACCCCATCTAGAGCCACTTTATACCCTCAGCATGGCTTTTCTGAAAGTCCTCATCAGGAACAATAGTTTAGAACAGAAAATGCTAACAATAAGTCGATAATCCAGGCAGCAAGCCAGAAAACCTAAAAGTATCCCAAACTTGATGTTACCCTATCTCGGACAACGGTCGGTGAAGCTATGGCAAAAATGTGCTAAAAGATATGCAAGAGCGTTCTGCTAATGCATGCTAAAATTCACAGGGAAACATTTAGGCCTTCAAATATGGCCAAAATTTCCAAACTAGGCTTAGAAGCACCCCTTCCCCCCCAAATGATGCTAACCGTTGCTATACATCGATTAGTGTCCTGACATGCAAAAAAGTAATTTATTGATCAACTGAATACAATGCACAGGCAGCGCATCTCCAATCTTAGACAACATAAGTTGTGTCTTAATAACGATAACTCAAACTGTACTAAAAGTTTTCATATTCACATTTGCTACTTGGTTGCATCTCTTGAAATCTGTTGCGTTGGGAGTGAACGGATAACAGAAAGTGACTATTTCATCTGACAGTCATACCCTTATTAAAATGCTAGAGAATGAATATCTAGTGAATAACTCCAGCAGTATAGTTTTGAGAATGCTGCACCTAAGTGCCAAGGTGTTTCCTTGCAGATGCACTTACACCTTCATGACGTGAATCGAATCACTTGAATATCTGCAAAAAGTGCTGTAAAGAAGTGCATAGTTAGATCAGAGCAATAGATAGAGTAGGTCAGGCTTGCACTTTAATAGTTCTGCCTCTATCCTGCAGAGAAACAATCCAGCATGCCATCAGTCACAAAATGGCGATATTTTGTGACTGACTCAGTCAAATTCCGTTAGTGCAATTCATGTTTCAAGTTCATAATAGCTTTGCAATGCAGATGATTCATACTTTGGCCTGAACAGCCCCTTCATCATGCTCTCACTGCTGCACACGTCACTCTTCATGCAGTTCATTACGAAAAAAAGCAGTAAAAGTTGTTCCAAAAATTGTCTGATCCATTTTCGCCACAACCTGGCAAAAATGGCCTCACACAAAAATCTGACTCCACCACTTCCTGTCAATGGCATGGTTTCAAACGTCAAGCCAAATGCTAGAATAAAATTTCAGAAATGTAATTTCAGTGGATTTTCGGGAAAAAGGAGCTCATGACAGGCGGACTAACAAAACATCATTTTATAGGAACTTTCTGCAAAAGAAGGAAGCTATAAAACAGTTGGTGAAAACCAACTTGTCAGCCCAGCACAGAAACGGAAGCACTAAGCTACAAGCGTTTGCGCATTACTGCGACAGCACAAAAACAAATGAAACATGACACATGATTTGTTCACTTCGTGATAACACCCTTTCCCATCATAAACACTTGGAAATAGTCACTTACTTCAATGTCTATGTACCCAAAAATATGGAATTGCAATGATTTTGACATATTTGGGCGCATGCAAAACCTTACTCACACATGCATCCTATGCCAAACATACACCAACACACCCGTACCTTTACTCTAATGGAGTATATTGATGGCTCGCCACCCGGCCGTAGGGTTACATGTCTTTGCACTTCTGTCTCTTTGAAAGACATATCAGCAACACATTGCATGGCATGAACAACCATTCGGATGTCTGCCTCAGGATCTAAAGACTTCAGAGATACAGCTGGAACAGATATAGAAAACGAGAAGGAGTACAATCCATGAACTCAATAAAAGAAAATGCTTTATCATTCCATGTCAACTAATCTAAGTTCTCCCCTTAAAGCTGCTAGTCTGAAACCAGTTGATGACAAATATGTCAAGAGATATATCTGAAATTTTTTGGTTTGGCTGGAGATGAGTTCTCAGCAACTTCTGCATAGTCCTCTCCCTCTTCTCGCAGACCAAAGCCATCACTCCACCTGCCCCAAGACTTGTGCATGATTACAAAAGTCAGTATCCAGCATAATCAATAAGCACACTTGTCAATACATTCATGAAACGTACAAAAATTAAAGCTTTAGAAGGCTTGCGGAGAAACAGTATTCGTCAGATGAGAAATCAAGTAACACATGAATTGATTCAATCTCATTCTGCATTAGGCCATAAATGTGTCGTGTGCCATTCACAAAACGCAGAAAACGTTGTGCGAATGTCTAGGACTTATGACACAAAACAGGGTGTCTTTCATCAGGCAAAATATACTTCGAGTCTACACCAGAGCAGAAATAAAATGCTAAATGTATTGCTGCTGTTGTTTAGATGTTGAAGTTCAGCTCAGGTAAAAGGAGGTGTATCTGAAAAACTGTTCTAGCTAATTTTCAAATTCACAGCTTTTATTGTCTAACTGTTCTAAGTTTCAAAAAGCTAAAACATGCTCCGGATATTTAAACATGCATAAAGAAATGAAAAATCGACCAGAAACAGAGGGAAAATATAAACGAGCAAAAATAAAATAGCATATCTCGGAACAGAGCAATCACTTTCCTTACACCTCTTCAAATGGTCACTCAGTGCTAACTATGACAGAATGACAACAGTTCTTTCCTGCAAATCAACACTCCATCTGCACCTCTGTGCTGCATTAAGACAGATTTCTTATTGGTCTGGTGGGAGCTACTCCATGATAATAAAGAAACACCTGCAGAATTGCATGCGCGAATCTATATAACGCTATGTCATTTTGAATGAACATTTTCTAAGGCTCGGTTTAACTATAGCTTCCCGATTTTCTAGGACAAGTACTTTTTAGAGAGATAAAATTTGACTAACTACAGGAAGGTCTACCCAGCCAAAGGAGCTCAAGAGCATAATATTTTGGTATTATGGAGAATGTGATCATCACTTCATTGCGCAAGATGGCACAATATCCATCGTTTTGCATGAATAGTTCAGCCAAAGAAGAAACTTCTTAACTAGAGATCTGGCATTCTAGATACATTCTGCGTGACTCAACTTTTACATCCTTTGCTCTCTTTTGGGATGAAGCAAGACAAGACAGATGCGGAGTTAGAGGTTTCATTTAATTGAAATTTTGCAAAATTTCGGCATCAGTATGCACAGAGACTTCAGACTATGAGACCAGATGTTTGCACCTGCATAGAACTTCAAGACCATTTCTACACAATACAATTGAAGAACAGGCAGAAAATGCTCCAGTAGTACATAAAAAAGGAGCATTAGTGGAAATACAAAATCCCTAGATTCGGAGGCCTTCAGGAACTTACGAAAGAATCCATAATCCAGCATTCGTTTCGAAACTGTCTTCCACATGGGCATTAAAAACTTAATTTGGAATGAATTAGGTTTTCGAAACTTAAGATCAGGGTGCAACACTCAACTCTATAAAACTCAACCCTGTTTAACCTGTGAGAGGGATAAAACTTACCCCCACTATAAAAAAATATATTTTTCAAATTAAAAAAATACTGAGGTAAGCTGAAAGGCTACCCTCTACTTTCAAGGAACCAAATCTATCAGTGCATACTGTGGCTACATTTCATGTGTATATCTTGCTTTGTTCTGGAGATATGCAACCTTTCTGAGAGGGAATTGGTGAAATTATGCATTATCCCTGTTTCAAATTATAACAAGGGAAAACCCTTTAGAAGGAGCCATGCAGTCAGAAACCCATAATCATACTTTAAAGTCAAAAAATATTTCTGATGTTTTTTGGAATTCCAATTTTCACAGGGAGAGAAATTTGACCAATTTGGCCATTCTTGCATTTCCCAGCAAATATGCTGACATCAGCAAAAATTGTGCTGATATATCAGCCTAACTGAATGGTTTTTAGAAACTACGTATTGGTGGATATGGCAAGGCAAAATTTCAGAGTTTGGTTCTCTTTTAAAGGCGAAGGGTGTTTTTTACCCTCCTCCCACACCCCCACCCCATCCCCCCGGCATTCCACGGGCATAAAGAAGCTCAGACAGAATCAGACTAAAACGGTGTTACTAAAACTTTTAAGGGATTGCTGAACAGCTGTTTCGCCTAGCTTCAATCATACAGAGCCTTACTTAACCCTTCGTCGGTAAAGGGGGGGGTGTACACCCCCCCTGTCGGAAAATTTTTTCTAGCGCGCCAAAGGCGCG
>JAOBRC010878669.1:0-16778 GCA_027575255.1 Scolionema suvaense | reverse complement strand
ATGAGGCTGAATGGAGGAAAAATATAGAAATTAAATTTATTCCACGATTCTGAAAAAGCATCAACAAATTCTGCTCCTGGGTCTGGTCAGAATGAAACATAGCGGTGCAGTTGCTTATTTATACGAGAAGCAAAGAGGTCGATTTCTGGAAAAAATCCCAGTTTGTTACATATAAATTCAAGGCATGCCGGGTCTAACCGCTATTCAAGGCCCTCAAAGAGGGTGCGTGATTCTAAATCAGCAATAAGATTGCTAGAGCCTCGAATAAATGCTGCAGACAGAGAGATTCTATGCAATATGCGTAGGTCATATATATCACGAACAACAAATTACTATGAGAAGTGCCCATCTTCTGTAAAACCTGAACAGTGGTATAGTTATCACTCCTGATTCAAACTGCTTGGCCCTTCACATATTTTAAAAAGGATAGTAATGCATATTTCATAGCAAGACTCTCGAGAATATTTACATGCAGTTGCTGTTCCTCCAGGGTCCAAGCACCATTGGTTCTAATAACAACACTCTCTACATGGGCACCCCATCCTCCTGAAGTGGCAGCGTCCGTGGTAATGGTAACATTATGACATGGTTAATGGATGGGGTTTTCAGAACTTTCAATGTTGTCAACCCATCATGTTAAATCCGATTTCACTAGTTCAGAAAATTTCATCGCAGCATCAAAGTTTCCGCACAACTTTTTTAAAGCTGTCGCTTTTTCAATTTCAATTTGCCTGCAATAGAGTTTTCCGTAACGAACTGCTGGAAAAGCAGCATCCATTAATCCGATTAGGCGGGCAACGGATCGAATTGAGACTTGATCATTGCTCAGAGCAAACAGAGCAGATTGTTTCAGTGACTGTCTTACAGTCATATTGAAAGAATTCAAAATAACGCCTAAGTAACGAAGTTCTTGACATGGGTTGAATATACTTTTGGTTGGGTGAATAACAAACCCCAATCTGTCAAAGATCAAAACAGTACTAATGATATTGTGGATGCATCCCGCTTCTGTGGCTCCTTGCAGATAGCTATCGTCTATGTAACCACTGGAAATGCATTTTTGTTGTCTAAGGAAGGAAAATGGCACTTTTAGCAACTTACTGAATTTTCTGGGGCATGAGCACAACCCATTTGGGAAACACGTAAGCTGGTAAAGTGTTCCCTCCCAGAGGCAAACTGTACTGCTGGCTCTGCAAATGTTATGTCAGCCCCTAACACAATTTTCAGAATAATCAGATTACTGGTTAGTTGCGATACTGCGTTAATGTTACCATCACGGAAGTTGGCACTTTTTTGTTCCAGGTATGAAAGCAGTTCAGTTAGCAACGAGTAATACATTTTTGCCTTAGTTGCAGTGTTGTAGGCATCTAAGTTTCTCTAGAACTGCTTGGTTTGGTTCTGTGGTTTCTTGTGACGACTTTTGTTGTTGAATCACTTCTAAAAATCCTGACTAGTAGTTTCATCAAAACGCGGGGATTTGAAGGTGTTCACTGGTTGTTTACCTTTTGTGAAAGATCCTCTCGCACGCTCATTCATGTGGGACAAAATTTTATTTGTTTGATCAAGATCTTTAATGGAACGACAGAGGTCATTGCCAAATAGGTGTTTTCCTATCTCCTGTTGTGTTGAACACAATAGAGAGTACTCTCTAGTTAGCTTCGGCCGAAGCACATCTCGACGACGCATAGAAAGGGAGTGATCTGCATGTCCCAATAAAGCAATGCCATTCAATAGGGCTTTCAATGTGTTCGCCGAGGTGGCACCAGAGTTCGATGAACCAGCTTGATCACCACGCATCAATGAATTCACATGCGTCATCAGAATCACACCACCAGAAACCAGGCATTGCTGGATGTTAATGAATTGCAAGTTCATGTGCTTTGGATATCGACCCAGCTTAGAAAAAAATTTCTGGGTTTAGTAGCGGTGCTAATAGTTTTTTACAGTTTCCAGGAACTGGGTTGTTTTTCTGCAGGGATTCTAGTTTCTTCTTTGGCAAAGGAGTGGACCCGTGTTCGTTGGCAAATAAAGCCAAATCACGTGCAATTTCTGGTCCTGACACAGAAGCTAAATCCAGTTGTCTGGATATTTCGCTTAAAATTTGTGCCATAGAGTCTGATTTTGCTGTGTCGCCTTCACTCTCGGGGTCATTGCGGCTCACTGCGTCAAGCAACTTTTGTACAACTCAGTAGAATCATCAGAGTTATCGTCTAACTGAGTTTCCTAGGGCTGTTCAGATGAATGTAGCCTAGACGAGGCTGGAGCAGAGCTTTCAGCTCTTTGTCAGTGTTTGCTGTTAGGAGAGATGTCCAGCTCTTTTCCATGTGACTAGGTCCTGCAATCAATGATAAAGCATTTGTGAGAGATAAAATAGATTCTTGGAGAGAGGCAAAATCCATGTTACTTGCAGATGCTTGCACTTTGTTCTTTCCACCAGGATTTTCACCATTGTCATCCTCCGAATCATCACGTAGTAAAGTTTCTTCAGTAGCATCAATATTATCCATTCTCCCAAACAACAAAGCAAGAAAGCTACGCTCTAATCGCAAAATCTTCTGTTTACGCTGAACACGTCCTCACCGTATCAGAACTGAACGGCACTGATCAGACTGCGCAGGCGCTTCTCACATTGTATTTCAGCCATAGGCCGCAGTGAAAAATCATCAGGTATACGAATGAGTGACATGTTCTTCTGTTCCAGGTGACATAATAGTCCCAGCCTTTTATATTCTGCAACAGATTGTCCAGTTTTACCTAGCCATGGCTTGTAGATGCCTTCATTTTGATAATCGTTATGAAGCAGTACTTTGAGTGACTTTCAATGGAAACGGCTAGAAAGTGCTGACATGCACCCAACCCCACTTCATGCCTCTGTATGGAATTTCAATTTCACAGTGATGTTTCCCGTGCATCTCTTGCATTGATCACGTTATGAGAAAAGAGTACGACTTTGTCAGCAAGAGTATGTGCACTTTGCATCTTTTTGAAATGTTTTAGTAGGGCGATGCATGGCCTATGACTCAGAGCTCCATGTCTTTTTGTTCGCTTGACCTTGAAAGTAAATTTTGGTATAGTCAATGCGGGTAGTTATGGCGCACTTCGAAATGTGGGTAATAATGGCGCACTTACAAAAATCCGTTTCACGTGGTGTAGCAGACTCCTAGGCACGTGGTTTGAGTTTCAAGGCCTTCATACGGTATTCTGCCAGTCGCTGCGCTGCATGAAGGTGTATCATTACCTATGTCGGTCGTGTAATTCCACATAGTTGCGGTGGTACTTTCAGAGAACCAACTCGGTCCCAATAAAGTTTTGGTCCTTGTTAATAAAATTTTTTCATTTTCAGCCCTGGCGGTGCTATTTCAACAAAATTGATGTAAGAAATTAATGGAAACTGCTTACTCTACAATAAAAAATATGAACTAGTGACCTTTTGCACCGTATTCCCCCAGTTTTTAAGGTGCACCACCATTACCCGCACCAGACCACTGTGGCGGATAATCGTGGCGCACCTGGTAAGCAGGCAATCAAACCAGCAGATGTGCAGGTTTAGGGTTTTTGTAGAACAATTTTTCACTGGTTGAACTGCCAACACTTTGTTTGTGCCGCCTGCGACAGCCCGCCTGGCCTTTCTCGAAATCTGGCTCTGGGGGACTTTGGTTGGGGGCGTATCAGGACCATGCGTAACTTGAAGCTCATTTTTAGAAAATTGTAAGCGTTTCAAGCTGCATCCTCTATGGAATAAGATGGTTTAGTAGATTTTCTTTCATTTGGAAGTGAAAAGAATGGGATAAACTATTTCAAGTCTTGTTGAAGAAGAAATTATTTCAGTGCGACACAATTTCCCACGTGTGCACCACGATTAGATATTTCTGGGGTGATGGCGCACCAAACTTTTCTAAATATTTCCTTCATTTTCGGCTTTGATATGAAAAGTTAGAATGAATATGAAAGGTAGGCAGCATCTACAGGTGTTTGGCACAAAATATGAGTTCTATCCGTTGCAGGTTTTTGATACGAATCGAACCGAAAAGTGTGCCATAATTACCGGCATTGACTACATAGGTTTTTTGTTTTTTAATGCTTTTCATTTTTAAGAGCACTATTTGACGCAGACCTCAGTAAAGCTGTCAGAGCAATAGCCACCTATGAAACTCTCTGACATGACACCTGAATATTGCATGGGATCCCAGTTTTTTAGGAAAAGTTTGCATGCCTATGTCAATATTTTGACATGCTAAAGGTATGCAGAAGTCTGGTATGTTGCTGGCACATTTCTGCTGTTGTCACTGTCAGTAGACGGAGCTTCTGTCACATAGCAGGTATTCCCTCTTTTCAAATTTCTATTGCCTGTCCAGTGGTAGGTAGGTAGTCAAGAAAGCTCGTGACTAGTACCTGCTGACAGTGCTTGAACGGTCACTGACTGGTACCTTCACCAGTATAACCGACGTGTACAGGTCGCCTGCCAGTCACTGTGACCGGCACGAATTATCGAATGATCCGCGGCTACGACATCTCTGCCGGTCAATAATGTACTGAGTGGTAATCAATCACATGCGAAACTCGTCTTCATACATTGTGTGCAACCTTCTCTTTCTTTGATCAGATCCTCACTTTACAATTTGTTTGCAGGCAGCTATCTCATCCTTCAATCGTGTCTCCGCATTTTCTTCAACATGTAAACATCGTTATCACCAGCTCTTTATCTTCTCTAGGCTACATATCTATTCTCGATCAACAGCCTCACATTTAGCGTGTCTATTTCTATTGAATAAACAAAGAGGTTCTCTTGTTCGAAATGGCACACAAATGTAACGCTGGTTCAGTGCGAACATACCTGAAGCTATGCAGATGGAACGGAAAAGATGGAGGCTGCTTGTATTTCTTGCATTTTTCCCCCCTCAGAGCGTACATATGTTTTGAATGTTCGCTGTGAACATTCATTCCTAGTTTTTCCAAAAAATTTCAAAGAAAAAAATATAAAGCCTGCGAAAGTCAGTTGCAGCAGTAAGGTACAAGAAAAGAAGAAAGTCTGATGCCAAGCCATCAATCAGTGAAATAAAGTGCCCACAGTATGATTATGAACAATGCCTAACAGAACCACAAATTTTGAAATATTTTCCTCAAAAATGTTTGCACAAACAAGGAACTTTGTATGGTTAATTCCTTTCGGGCAGAAAAACTTTCGATCCTTTTGCCGTTCTTGGTTCATTTGCAGTCACTGAAAATTCGGTTATGAAAAGTATATCCTTAATTTTGCCGAGCTTTCGTTCAATGAAATGAAATACAAACTAGCATATTCCAAGGTCTTTCAGAAGTTTTGCATGTAAATATTGTTCCAATGTCAGTGACACCCGTTGACTGCTGTCTTAATTCGCAGCTGGAGAGCAAATAGTTTGCGCACATGCTACCTGCATTAGCAGTTGTTCAGCCCCATAAGCAATGGATGTGGCAAGGGATAATGGACTTCTCACTGTACTGTACTTTTCGTTAGCGGCCCTAAGTACTAGAAAGGCTGTCTTCGCTGCTGAGGAGATAAGTCTCCCGTGTTGGGGTTTACGAGGTTAAAATATCTCCCGGTCCGCTAACGCAAGCTCATCGTGTTCGCTCTGGAACTCGATGAAGGCATCCAAGGAAGTGTTTGACTTTGCTTCATACTCACGGCTGACATGTCCGGCGTGTGCTTTTGTACCGCTGGTCATATGTCCGATGTGCCAAAAAAAATTATTTCAAGCCTTGTGCTGACCGATTTAGTACTGCATGGTTATCTTTGGGACCACAGACTTGGAAAGCAGACTTTCTCCGCACTGCACATTTGACTGACCAGTGCGGAAGCAGATCAACTTGCACTGCAGTTGTAACATGCCTGATGCCTATGTGCTGTTGTTACTTTCAACCACAATAGCATAATGCTGCAACCACCAAGTTTTGAATGCATAAATATTTTACCACCAAAACTTGCCAGGTGGCTTCCTCTACATATTGAGAGGGAGACGCTCCTCTATAGAGGAATGTTAAGATCTGATCCCAGGTTACATATACAGTAGTTCCAGCACCGTGTCGCAAAACGCCTTGCTGACCTTCTTGGCATGTGGTATATACAATTTTTTGACCCACTTGAAGTAATAAGCTGTTTTATATATTGCCATTTATGTCATTTTAGATTGCAATGCTCCTCCAACAGACAGTGATGAATTCTTCCTATCCTTAGAAGTTGCCCACACAGATGGCATTTTCATTAACCGTGCTGAAAATTTTATTGAAGCGTCTTTTCACGCAGACACAGTATCACAATCTGCCGAAAACTCGATCACTCTTGGTCCAGCTTCACAACGTGCCTTTAAAAGCTTTAAAATTGAAGCTCTGGAAGCATCCCATTTTGTCACCAGATATCGATTTGGGTTTCGACCGGTTGTTTATGCAACAGAAGAAATTCGGATTTATAATTCTAGTGGATTAGAGCAGGTTTGTGTAACTCTTTAGGTCTCTCCTACTGGTTGCTTTTCTTTCCACAAGTTTACGTTCATCGCGCAGAAAGTATAATTAAATCTTATGCCAGTGATTTTAATAATGGTTAACTTTTCTCAACACAGAACCCAACTTGTACTGTTCAGTGCTGTTATTTCACTATGTTGTATTCACTTGTCAATCAGCTCCTGTTTTTATGTTATTCATTTTTATTTATCACACAAACTTTTAGTGATTAAATTGAAGATCTTTTGTTGCTTGTAATGGATGTGACCATGCCCAGTTTCGTTATGTTTCCCATCCTTTCATCGGTAGAGTTATTCCCTGTCAGTGGAGAGAGAGCGGCAAGCTTTGTCTGTCACTCTCTGGGATATTGTACCTTTCGGTATTGCAAACACCCGATGCGGCATCTTTTATTTTACCTAGTGTTTTGTGCATTCTCCATTTTAGTTGATAACCATACGTATACTAGAGTACTGCTCAAAGATAAGGTTTCACTCACCTGCACTTACTTTTCACTCAAAAAAACAAAGGAAGACATGCTAAAATTACTCACTTCTGATAGCATTTTAGTGGTATTCTGTTCCATACACTTTCTAAATTACCTCCAGTATTGTCTGCTTATAATTTACATGACTTCCGCTATGAACTACTCATGCTTTTACTAATATTTTTGAGAGAGCAATACGTGTGCTCTCTGGATACACTCATGCCACGCAATAGGCCATTTTCTTAATACTGATTTCATTCGAAACCGTGGAGCGACATCTGCGTGAGGCTATGAGTGTTGACCTGTTCGGACATTGTGGAAAGTTGCTTGGCAGGCTGGCAGGAATGGATGTGCAAGTACAAGTGGAAGGACTTTTTTGTCGCGTAGCATTGTGGTTAGTCAAATTTCCCATGCAAAGAAAAAAGATTTGTTGCTTTGAAGATTTTCAGGAACTTGTAGTTGTTGGATGGAAATCAATACCTTAGAAAGAAAAGGAGTTCATTTCACCTACCAACCCTATATATACCTACACCATTAAGTGAGAGTCAGATGTTGTCTTCAAGTATGGAGCAGGAAGAATTGAAACATCTGGTTTCAGTTCATTGGCTATAGAATCAAACATTTGTTTCCAAAGCTATTTGTTAAATCAACAGCTTCAAGAATACATTTGTGTAGCATAGGCGAGGACTGGTTTCAACCGCATTCTGACCTGAAAAGATCTTTGATAAAGAAGTGCTTCTGTAAACACTTCAGCGAAAGGGTGCTTTGCTGAAGTGTTTACAGAAGCACTTCTTTATCAAAGATCTTGTCAGGTCAGAATGCAGTTGAAGCCGCACAAATAGAAAGTGCACGGGCTTTAGATACATTTTTACACCAACAAATTCACATTTTTCTTGCATCTATAGACCTAATTCTAGCTGTGCTACTCCTTTAGCCGTTTAGTCCTTCGTCATTTCTTTTCTTAGATAGTTTTGTTTTCGGTATGATTGTCACCGATGCTCAATATAAGATCTTTCGGCGCAAATGAAAATGATTAAAAACAGTTAAGTACATGCATTGTTGGTTTCACTGAAAAAAGAAAATAACGTCAAACAACACTTGTTCGAGAGGGTAGGTTTAGAAAATATAGAAAATAGTTCATAACGTTACTAAAACTTGTTCAAAAACTTTGTGAGATTATCTGAGAACGTTCCAACCTTCAGTGTTTCTAAAGTAAACGAAAAAGTTGATGAATGAAGCGTGTAAACTTTCTGTCACAGTTCTTGTTTGATCTTATAGTAGCTACATTCAAAGTCTAGCTGCATGGCAGTCCAAGATCACTCGTAGTGTAAGATACCTTCCGATAGGGTTATTTATTTGCCAGAGACAGCCCAAGCCAGTCTTACAGATAGGTTTCATGGCGAGAGAAGGCGATTCTCATCAGGAGTCGTTAAGTAGATTCAAGCATTACAATAAGATCATTAAATGAACTTGAGCATGAAAAACTTGAGCAGAGGTTTGAGCATTCAAAACAGTGCTAACTGTTCTTTACACCACACCTTAGTTGGCACTTGCTTGGCATTAGAGTTCCTGGTCCATGTCTTGGCGAATGATTGTTCAGGATGACTTGATTGATTCCATTTCAATCCACTTCTTCACTAAGCTATTTAAAAGCTGGCTCCTCATACTAATGCAGCATGCTCCCTTCCATGAAACAAATTAGATTTCAAACTTTGGCTAGGGGTAGGGTGAATACCACATAACATAAGCAATCAATATGTTGCTGGTTGATGGGTTTACTCTTTATTTTGCGCAGGAGAAAAAACATTTGCCGGTTGTGCAAATATTTTTCTTCCTTTCATAGAGCAGACTTGAACTTTACGTAATAAAAGCAAGGACGATATGCCTAGTCTGAAAATGTACATATTGGCAGGAAGAACACCCTTTCAATCAAACCCTGATGTAAGCCGCGTCCCTAGAATTACAAAGAAAAACAATTAACTACCCAGGCATTTATGAAAAGAATTTCTGGCACTGAAGGGAAAATCAAATACTTTACAGTAGAAACAGCTTGGCACTGAAAAGAGCGTCGTGCTTGAACTGCAAAACAGAAATAATGCATCTGAAATTCGAACATTCCAATATCACGTTATGTCGCTATGTTACTTTCTTGGTATCATACGTTGCAATTAGGAGGAGCTTGCAAATATGGAAGTCCAACGTAGAAACCTGGCTGTTTGCCGGTGCTTGTGGTCAGCAGACCAAAAATTGAGACGTGGCTGGGCGTGCTTGGTTAAAAAACTACTCTACTCATTGATTGGTTAATGCAATGATCAATCGCTGGCTGGGTTCGGGTGGGTTCGTGTTTTAGTAGTTACGATTTTCTAACGGTTATAGCCTCGTTCCTGTAAAAGTCAGCCCATGGTCCCACTTGAAATCGGTATATGGCCAAAAATTTTAAGTTGGAAATGAGTGGGAAATCCATGTACACAAACGAGCTTTCGATCACATGTCAGAAAGGTGCCCCTCACCAAGATGTGTCTCTTGAAATGAAAAGAAGTTTGTATCAGCAACAAAGTGTCTTCCTCTTGTTCTGAAAATTGAATGAAGAGCCTTATTTTTGTGCAGTACTGCGCATATGATGCATTTTCAATAATAATCGTCGATGCTTTGCTTGATCTTCAGATAGACAAAGATTTACTTTAGATGTGAATAATAATTATGTTGCTAAGAAGGTATTTAGTGGAGAATGACTTTTGTGCACAGGACATAGGCATGTCAGTGTGATGCAGTGAACACTTATTGTTTTTTACCTGCAGTCTTAATGATCAGTGCTAGCAGTACTTCATGCAACAGGTGTGAATATGTCTCTAGGGTAGATGGGAAGCTTGTGCTTTAAAATAATGTTTCAGGAAATTTTGAATTGCACTTATTTATGTCTCCGATATCACTGCCCGAGGTGTATGAAATACAGATAGAGCTAACTTGTTATGTTTGTTATATCTCTTCTATCATATTTCTTACTCTCTGGGAAGACTATGAAAACATGCTTCAAGTTTGTTTCATGTTCCATTGCCAAAAAATGTGCCATGAAGAATGCAACTTTTATGGTTAGTTGGTCTGGTGCCAAACATAGGTGAAACGCACGCCCGCCCCCCCCCCCCCCCACCTTTATCCTGCTCAACTTAACATGTCTTATGCATGGAATGTGCAGGTAGTACCTGCATTAAATCTGATAGCCAATACCTACAGGTTGCTTTTTCTTTCTCCTTCGATCATGTGAAATGCCTCGTTGGAAATTGCGGCCAATAATGTAAACAAAGTTTGGGGATTCAGAGGAAAGCGACTGAGCTAGTCTAATAAGCAGATAGACTAACAGATAGAATTTCTTTCTTTTATGCCTATCACTCCTTGCTTGCATTGATGCTCTTTGATTACTGTTGCATTGGTGACCATTATTGCTCCCTCCCCATTATCACTTGTTTATGTTGACGATTTTTGAGCTATGCGTCGTAAGGGTTTTTTATTGCTCTAATCATTGAATGTTTGTTACGGTCTGTGAGTCCTATCATTATGGTGCATCTGTGTAGAGCCAGGTGCAACAATAAAGATCTTGGCATTTATGATCTGGGAGGTGATTAACTCCTTGAGCTGACATGAGGCTTTTCATGCAAGAACTTCCAAGTGTTTCCGAGGTAAAGTTGACTTAAGGATACAGGCAGAGTCGCAGTTCTGCCCTCCAGGCATTGCTCTCGCCGGTCAGTTCCAATTTCGTGTAAAGGGCTTCGATGGAGGTTTCACTAGGTTGTGACTTGCGGTGGAACAGCATTCAAAAAGCGAATGAGAGTGACTGAGTACGTAGTGGCATTTGGTGTCCTTGGTTTAAAATTATAGCTCTGCACCTGGCAAGTAGTAGCGTTGTCTGGTCTTGAATGAACATTAGCGATGGGGAACTTGTTTAACATGTGTGGTTACTCTGGTAGATGTGTTTAATTTGTTTCACTTGGTCTTAATTGGCTCCCATTTCCACTTTGAACTGGAAATTTTTGGCAGAACTTCGAAAATGAATTGGGCTAGCACATTTTCAATCCGGAGGTGGGGGTAGCCTCTGAGACTATGCAGGTGGGGTGTGAAAGCTGCAGGTGGGTGTAACATTGTTTAAGTGCCGTTCAGATCACAGAGAAAACCAGGTCCTAAATTTACCACACTAATAAACTAACTCCATACAACCTGTGGGGTTTATCACAACTTTTAAACTGTTTTTTCAGTCCTGGAGGCTCATTTGTATAAGGATTTGGGTGTGGTGACTATGCCAAGGTGTGCCTTTCTCATTCAGCCCTGGTGGAGACGTGTAATCTTTTCATAGTGAAATTATTGGCTGAATATGGTTTAGTCTAGATTTTGTTTAAAACTAGAATTGTATATATTGATAAATATTAACCCTCTTATATATTGATTAGTATTAACCCTATTGTAGCAGAACTTTTTCAAATGCCTGGGGTGATGTAAAAAGACCTAGTCATATCTGGTATAACCCCCCTGACTTATGCAGAGTAGGGTTTAGTTACCAATGTAAAACATAGGACCAGTTGTCTAAAAACCCTGAAATTATCACATGATTCAAATTTAGCTACCATGTATTGCTTCATAACATGCACTTGTTTTTTTCAGTATTTTGATGTTGCTGATGGGAATCAAACACATGAGTTTATTCTGCCATATGCAATTACAGCTGAGACAGTGAGAATCCAAGCTCTTTCATTCAGTGATGGAGTTGTTCCTCAAGGGTTTCGTGTTTCAGTGACATTATGTATTCACGGTAATACTATCTTAGATGTTCTTCTTCAAACTTGAATTGCATATTTGTTGATTTCTGTAAATGTTTTAAACAGTTAATCTTTTTACAAAAAATAAAGCAGGCTCGAATGATTGTTTAATATTCACCTTGTGAGGTCATAATCTCCATAGGTTGTTTATCTTGTGTGCACAGAGCATGTTTATGAATATTAATAGCAAAGCCATGGCTTTCTCGAGAGGAAATTGTTTGAAAACAACCTGGTAGCGTGGTGTGCTTTTCAATGATCTCGATCATCACACTGAAGTAAAAACGTTTAGTCTTTATACCTCTTTTCCGCTAAAAAAACACAAAAAGATGACATCCAGATAAGGCAAAAAATAGGTGTGCACAAATGTGCATACTTGGTGGCAATGAGTGTATTAGTGATCATTCTGATAAGAAAATATACAATTGTTCTTGGTGTCATAAACAGGCTTCCAATGAGATCAGATTATCAAAATCCCTATTGCATTGTTGTAATTTTGCTGTTATTATCGTTTGAAAGTCCTTCTTTATCTTTTGCAGCATATTTTTATGTGTTACAACCACTTCTCCTGCCAGACTCTGCTCTGTATCTGCCTAGTATGACATTTGAGAACTTGATGAAGAAAGAACTTCAGCCATCAAATATACGCTTTTCTTATAATTTTAATCAAAAGATCTTCTACATTGATCCTGATCAGTCGGTTACTTATATTGAAATGGAACTGTGGCTTACATCCAGTATAGCTGCCGTCATCGTTACTGGTGGTGCTTATGGTCAGTTTATCTCAAGTTTCAGGCTAGAATGCAAAATATATGACAGCCTTGATATTTGGGCGTTTGTCACTGAAGCCAGTGCTACAAAGGTCAGTTTTTGTACAATTTTATTTTTCGTAGTCAATGTGCACCAACTTCAAGCAGATATGTCCTTTTGTCCTAGTCTCCTGCATACTCATTCCACTACCAATCTATCTGTATTTTCTCATGCAGGACTGTGATATGATCTGTTGCATTCTTTGTATTCTTTGTATTTGTAAAAAAACAGGTACACCCATGAAAACTCATGAAATGATTGCTCACTTATATTGAATTGCCAATGGTTCACAATTAATTAGTGAAGTTTGTCAATCTCTGACCACATAACAGTATGATCTGCAAAATACTGTTAGGAAATAGGTCTTTGTCTTTGTCACGGATTTAGGGCCTCATGAGCAGCTGATTGTTCAAAGGTTGCATTCCGATGTAAACAGTTTAGATCTTGAATAGTATACTTCTAGAAAAATGATTGTGCACATTGCATGCGTAGGTGTCTTTTGTACCAAGCAAACTATTCATTTTCTCAGTTTTCTATCACTTGGAAAGCTATACTAGTGCTTGAAATTTCCTGGGTACATGAAAGATACCTGCCTTGTGTATTTGAAGGATGTTCAGCCATCAGGTACAACATTTTGCCAGAGATTTACTGGATCTAGTAAGATGTATTTACAGGGAGATGTTCGATTTCTTTCAGGGCCACTCCTTGTCCTAATTCTTAAGAATACAATTTCCTCCAGTAAGCAAAGGTGTTCTTAGAAATGTCACGTTGTTCAATAGAGAGCTTATGCAAACTGACTTTGTGACTTTGACATTGGATTTCAATAATCGATTCCAATATCCAGCGTCAATGTCAATGCCACCTGGGTTTTGCAGATACATGAATAGCACTTTGACATTTACATCTGTTTATTCAACAATGTTTTTGTTACAGCAGGTACAAAGCAACTTACCCTAGAACATTGGACTTGGCCTTGTTATAAAAGAAAGTGATGGGCTCAGCTGTGGAACAACTCGTCTTATGTTTGAGACTTTGTTGTTCCATGCCACTCCAAGTTTTTTAATTGAAGGGATCTTGTTGACATACATGGTTTGTCTTCGTAAACTTAGAATTTGTTTACATTCGTTGAAGCCACAATGTAAAAATTGAACAAAAATCCTTGCAATTTGACTGGCCCCTGGAGTGTTCGACTTTGACGAAGGCATCTGGTGAAGTTGACACGAATTTTCAGATTTGTGTCAGCTTTGCAAATTGACATTGGGGTTTCCCCGGTTCTGCTCATGGCAAAGTGTCGAATGGAATGTCAATTCAAACAAGAGCATGATGTCAGTGTCACAATGTCAGTTTGTGTAAGCTGTCTATATGTTTGTCACAGGAGTACTGACTGAGACAGTATGTTACATGCAGCACTGTCTTTCCAGGATGGTCAGCGATGTGTTGGTACACGAATACCTCAGTTCAAAGTTTTTCGTTTGCTATGTTCAACCTGTATCTGCTATTGATTATGAAATGTTAAGCATGCATGCGATGGTAAATTATTATCATACTAAAGCTTGTAGTAAGTTATGTGTTGTTATTCAATCAACTTTGTACGTTCTTACTGTAAGCAGTGTCAGTTATTTGTAGATCTTTCGAGGGAATACGTTGGAAAATTCTCGTGCATTTATTTATAATCCAATCTTCCCACCGCTTCGATGTGCAAGGCTACGACTATATCCCACTGAACCAAGACAAGCCTTCAGATTTGATTTGCTTATTGCTCAAGCACGTAAGTTATAAGTTCTTACTTATTGTGATTTCTGCCTTTTTTGAAATCTGGTCATTCTTCATCTTTATCATATTCACAGCGCATAATGAAGCAATTGATTATAGTTGTTTGTTGCTATTAGAAAACCGTTTTCCATGCCAGAATCTATTGAATTATGCCCAAGACAAACATTTATGTTTTCATGTTATTACCTATTAACTAAGTTTGATTCAGTGTTTATTAGGTCATTCTGTTTAGTAAGAACGTTTATGTGCTGCTTTCGTGTTAACAGTGATTTGTGAAGGCACAAACCTGTGCTCTGGTTTATCTTGTTCATGATTTCTTTAGAAAAATGCTTCGTTTATTGCACTAGAATGATGAACAAGGCTCTGACACTTCGGCATGTAGATAATGTATGCACTAGATACGTTTGCTGTCAGTAATCCTATTTGTATGGAGTCTTTTGGACCTTTGTACTTAGGGGGGGGGAGCGAGGTTTAATTACCCCTCTCCCCCTCTGCGCTTTAATATTTCTTTCTTGGTGTTACCCAGGATCACCAAATGAAGTTTGTTAGTAGGGAACAATTTGACCTCATCACAATTTTGATAACCTCATTAATTATTCAGTGACATCATCTTGTTTGGTAGGTGCTTAATTATTTACAAATTTCAAAAATTGCAAAGTTGAATTATCTATCTCTCACAATTTTACTTGTGTTGTATTCATATGGACCCCAAATAACTAAAAATAGCCTAGAAGTCCCCAAAGGTCTTCATTTTTAGCCGTTTCTTGGAATTCATGTGTCCATAATGAAAACAATATGTTGCATGTTGCATGATAAAAGGCAGGTATGTATCCTGAGAATAGATGAACCAAATTGCACTAAATTCGAGCCTGATATGCATAATCATTCAGAATTATTTTTCTGGGACATGGAGCATTACTGTTGCCTGTGATAAATCTCTAAATGATTGTTATACGAGAATGCTATGACTTGTTCTCAATATGTGCTGGAATCAACATCTTGCAAACAAGGAACTGTCAGGCTCAATTCCAAAAATCAGGCAAGTAGTTTTTCTGATAGAGCTGGTGGTAGACGTAAACAAGACAACGTTGAACCAACACATAGCCTGCAAAGAAGTTTGCTTTCGCAGATGGTAGCATTAAATTGACAAAGAGTTCATCTCCTGAGAAATTACATAACGACGCCAAAAAAGTTCTTTATGCCACATGAGTCTCATTTTTCATGTAACCAGTTTCCGAGATACACATGGGGGTAAAATCAGCCCCTCTTCATCAAAAGGCCCATATACTGCGGGGTTACACCCTGGTTGAACTGTTGTCAATAGTTGACTTACAGCATCTAATCTAAACGTCCTTTGTCAATTTAACGCTACCATCTGCGAAAGCAAACTTCTTTGCAGGCTATGCGTTGTTGCATTTGTCATCATCGAGGCCGAGATAGCCGACATTTTCGGCAGTTGCTGTTGAACTCAGTTGCTGAGCTCACTCTCCTCGGCCGACTTTTTCTCTGACCTATATACATTGCATATAGAGACATAGTATATAGAGTATATATATAATATATGTGTATATAATTACCATGTGTAGGTAGGTAATTAATTATGTAAATTTTTATGACGTAGGGTGTGCCTTCCTACACCGAACTAGAACCTGAGTTTTGCTCTTGTTGAATGTATACTAGCCGACTGCCACATCCGATGTCTTTGCCTGCGTAATTATTCCTGTCCTCTGACAGATTATCGTAATTCTTCGTGTACCAACTTGTCACTCAGTACCTTGTGTTCATAATCTAATCGGTAGTTCATGATAAACGCTGGCTGGCCTGGTTCATAAATTACTCAAGTGCCACCTCATTGGTTGGTAAGGTGGACACGTGAATGCATACAGAACTCGTTGGTTAATTATTCAATACACTCGGTACTACGAAACTCTCCTTTCTAAGAAATCTTGTCTGGAGCTGTGGCGCTTTGGGACAGTCCCGTGTTTGTTTTGATCGCAAGTCAGGCTAAAAATATAGCATATTTTAGTGAAATCAGACAGAGTATCTCGAAGGAGTTCTTCGTTAGCACGCTGGAAGCCTCGGAAGACTTCTTCGTCCTATCGCAAGTCCGACAGAAAAAACTGCTCCGGGTGGGAATCGAACCTGGACTAAAGAGATTCGCAGGTGCATGCGTCAACCACGCAGCCGTTCAACCGTGAATGCAGGTGCTCGGCATAGATATAAGTAAGGTGCAGGAAATACTTGAGCACTTGTTACAACGATTTTCTGTAGATACTTTGAAGCAAGTTGTTGCTCAACCGGAGATTGATGATGTTGATACCCTAGACTTTGAACAATTACTGGATGCTGTTGAAGACCATGTTGATGAACTAGAACCAGCTGATCTGCCACAAACGTTCAAAGGTTTAGTCCCACTGCTCCCAGACACAGTTCAAGCA